>JAINUV010000901.1:0-89702 GCA_020205505.1 Panax japonicus
GTTAGTCATGTAATCTTACCTATAGGGGCGAATATATACGGGCAGAATACAACTGCCCCTGTTGATTTTTTTAGACTAAAAGATAATTTGCACTCAAAACTTTATATCATTGTTGACTTTTGCACCCCAAACCGAAAAAGGTGTCTAAGTACACCCCAAACTTCATTATACGTAACAAAACGCACACTTTCTTCACTTAACCGGTCAAAAGTGACCGGCTAAGGCTGTAACACAAGTTTGGGGTGCAAATTGTCTTTTAGTTTTAAAAATTAGCAAAAATAATTAATTTTAGATAAAATAAAATAATTTTAAAATAGTTAATTTTAAATAAAATAATTAATTTTAAAAATAAAATAAGTAATTTTAAAATAAAATAATTAAAAAAATAAAATAGATTTTTTTTTGTAAAAAATTCTGTTTTCACAAAAAAAATTAAAAAAAATTGTTTTTACAAAAATTGTAAAATAAATTTGTGTTTACAAAATTGTAAAATACAGTTATTTATATAAAAAAAATCTGTTTTAAAAAAATTGTAAAATAAAATTGTGTTTTACAAAATTGTAAAATACAATTTTTTTTACAAAATTGGTTTAAAAACAGAATTTTTTTAAAAACTTGGAAAAGCATATTTTTTTCCAGTTTTTTTGTAAAAATAGATTTTGTTAATTCTTTTTGTAAAAACATAATTTTTTTTGTAAAAGTAGAATTTTTTTTAAACATTTTTTTTGTAAAAATAGAATTTAAAAACAGTTTTTTTTAAAATTTTTTTGTCTAAAACAGAATTTAAATACTGTTTTTGTTTTTAAAAACATAATTTTTTTAAGTTTTTAAAAATTCTTTTTTTAAAAACAATTTTGTAAGAAAAAATTTATTTTACAATTTTGTAAAACAAAATTTTGTATTACAATTTTTGTAAAAACAGAATTGTGTTTTACAAAATTTTATATTAAAATTTTTGTAAAAATTGTGTTTACAAAATTGTTTTAGACTCTGTTTAAACAAAATTGTGTTTACAAAATTGTTTATAAAATTTTGTATTAAATTTTTTTTAAAAACAGAATTGTGTTTACAGAAATTAAATTCTGTTTTAGACTAATCTTTTTTAAAAAAAATTCTGTTTTTGAATTTTATTTTTCCAAAAAAATATTTTAAAAAAATATATTTTTACAAACAGAAATCTGTTTTTACATTTTTTTTAAAAAAGATCTATTTTTAATTTGAAAATTGAAAAAAAAAATCAGCTTTTACAAGTTTTTAAACACAATTTTGTAAAAAAAAAAAATTGTATTTTACAATTTTGTAAAACACAATTTTATTTTAAAAATTTTAAAAAACAGATTTTTTTTATAAAAAATTGTATTTTACAATTTTGTAAACACAAATTTATTTTATAATTTTTGAAAAAATAAAATTTTTTAAAATTATTTTTTGTAAAAACATAATTTTTTTTTGTGAAAACAGAATGTCTTACAAAAAAAATCTGTTTTATTTTTTAATTATTTTATTCTAAAATTAATTATTTTATTTTTATTTTTAAAATTAATTATTTTATTTAAAATTAACTATTTTAAAATTATTTTATTTTATTTAAAATTAATTATTTTTTCCAATTTTTAAGACTAAAAGACAATTTGCACCCCAAACTTGTGTTACAGCCTTAGCCGGTCACTTTTGACCGGTTAAGTGAAGAAAGTGTGCGTTTTGTTACGTATAATGAAGTTTGGGGTGTACTTAGACACCTTTTTCGGTTTGGGGTGCAAAAATCAATAATAGTGTAAAGTTTGGGGGTGCAAATTGCCTTTTAGTCTTTTCTTATAAGTATATGGGCAAGACAGATATGTAAATTAATAAATTCAAGGAGACAGATTAATGGAATAGTTAAACTTGGAAGGGGCAAAATAAATTTCATAAACTAATTCTAAATACAAGTTTAAAATTCTTCTTAGTTTTAAGGTTTGGTGAAATCTTAGAAGTACAAAACTAGTTTATGCTTTGAAATTAATTCATGATTTTGTTTGAATATAGATAGCAAATTTGGTTTGAGGCTTTGAGCATTTGAGAATTATTCAAATTAAATTATGACAAGTAACCGAAATAAGTTTTCTAAATTGTATCTAATGGTTTTTATTTAAAATTCCCTTATAGTTTGGATTGTGAATATTTATTGCAATTTTGTAAATAATTATTACGATTACTTAATATTATGATTAGTTTAAGTTTTCTTTATTTAACTTCAACAAAAAAATTAGATAAATTAACCCCCTGATAAGAAAAAAATTCATGAATCCGCCCCTCCTTACCGAAAAGTGATAAAATCTCTCCAAACCATTGTAAATAAATGGTTAGAAATGAATAAAAAAAAGTACCAAAATAAAAAAAAGCAGGAGAAGAATTAGAAAAAATGATTCTAAATGGATAGAATTGATGAATACTATAATATATATATATATATATATATATATATATATATACGGTCCGGATCAAGAGCATACCCCTTATCCAACTCACCCGAGCTCACCCTCCTTTTAGCGACGGACCCGGCGACGGTTCGGTCATATAACCGTCGTCTATACTTTTAGCGACGCTATATGTTGTCCGTCGCTAAAAGTATAGACGACGGTTGTATGACCGAACCATCGCCGAGGTCCGTCGCTAAAGGGGGGTGAGCTCGGGTGAGTTAAATAAGGGGTAAGCTCTTGATCCTTGCTCTATATATATATATATATATATATATATATATATATATATATATATGTATGTATATCATGAATAAGATAATATATATAGAATAAAAGCAAACAAATAAAATAAAAATAAAATAAAAACATTAACCAATCAAATTTATGAGTCAACTTAGTTTAGGACCGATCAAAATATTCTAATTAACTAATACAATAAAATGTGGTTTATGTTATTGATGAGTAGGTTTTATACCTATGAATCCGATATTATTAAACTTAATTATTGTTATATTAATTGTTTTTAGGATCTTTTTATGTGTTTTGTGTTTATTTGTTGTAGGTTGGAGCTGGAGGGACAAATTGGTCATTTTTGAGAAGAAAAAGGTCAAAAATCATGAAAATTAAAGCTGAGTGGCATTTCTGTAATTACGTGGTCCTGGCCAAGCGCCTAGGCGCTTGAAAATGCCCTATGATGAGCGCCTAGGCGCTCTAGTGCGTAGAAAGTTGCGTTTTTATGCTGTCAAGTGGGTTTTTGAAGCCAAAGAGGAGTCTGAATGAGGGCTGAGACCAATACAAATAGGAGAGGACTCTAGAAAAGCAAGAGGAACGAATTTTGCAAGCAATCAATCAAGTTTTCAAGAGATTTGCAGAGAGAACAAGGAAGAAAAGCACGAAGGAGAATTGCAAAGGCTGAAGATCTAAGAGAGAGTTTAAGAGCAAATTCAGAGTTTCTTCTTCTCTTCTCTAGTTTTATCTTTTGTAACTATCTGGGATGTTTGGATTATTAATTTGGATGATGTTTTTCTTTAATATTATCATGAACTAAATTTTAATTAAGATTGCAACGGAACTTGGTATGTAGTTTAAATTGCAAGCTTCCCATTGAATGAAAGTTAGTTTTTATTGAATTGTTTATTATATCTTATGTTTATTGATTAATTGTTTGGCCAACAATTACTGTGATAATCTGTATGAAATTGGAAGATGGAGTATAGATTGAGATCTGGATATGATAACATCTGTTCATATAATCTGAATAAGGTTAATATGATTAGCGTATAGGATAGGAATATACCTATGTGTCTTTTGTATCCATTGAAAGAATTTGTGCGTAAACCCTAATTAACTTGATTCACATAGGAATATAGTGAGTTGATTAATTGGGGTGTTCCTTATAATTCCGCATCTTAAAGATTGGATTTAGGAGGATTTGTTCACGTGTCTTTGGAAGAAGTGCGTGAATATTCATAAAGTATTCTTGGATAACAATTCATATTAATTGATTTATTTTAAATGGGAATTAAGTTAGTTTGAATGAAATACCAAGGGAAGTTGTAATCTTAATCTGTTAAATCTGCAGTTATTCTTGTGAAATTTGATTTTTAATTATTAGTTTTGTTAAGTTTAAATTTCAATCACAAACAAAATTTTCTTAGTTTAAAATAGGATTAATTGCGTTAGAGTTAGTAATTGATAAATATTAGTCTATTTCCTCGTGGGAACGATATCCTTGCTTGCTGAATATTACAATTGAACGCGTATACTTGCGTGAAAAAGTGCTATTAAAAATTTAGGCAACAAGTTTTTGGCGCCGCTGCCGGGGATATTAGTTTAATATTTTGTCATTATTGATTTTTATAGCGTCAATCTTAATTTAAACTTTTTCTGTTCTGTTCTATTCAGGTGTTCTTGACTAGTGTATGCAAACGCGATCGAAGAAGCCAGATTTGTTGCCTCACGAAGACGACATCGAGAAAAGATTTCAGCGGTTGCGTAAGTGGGTTAAAGAAACCAAAGAAGCACTTGATAAGGAAGATACTATGGCTGAAGAAGAGCAAAAAGCACTGCGGGATTATGCTACACCGCGGGTTACTAAAATTCAGTCGAGTATTACGAGACCTGCCATTACTGCTACAAGTTTTGAGATAAAACCGGGGACAATACAGATGATTCAAAATTCATGTCAGTTTGGAGGGTTACCAAACGATGATCCGAACGATCACATAGTCAGCTTTATAGAAATCTGCGATACTTTCAAGTACAATAATGTGTCAGAGGATGCAATAAGGCTAAGGCTATTTCCATTTACTCTCAGAGATAAGGCTAAGAGTTGGCTCCATTCACTACCACCAGGCTCGATCACTACATGGAATGATCTAGCCCAGAAATTTCTTGCAAAGTTTTTCCCGCCTGCAAAAACAGCAAAGTTGCGGAACGATATCTTCTCTTTCGTTCAGCACGATTCAGAATCACTATATGAAGCTTGGGAGAGATTCAAAGATTCATTGCGAAAATATCCACACCATGGGATTCCTAAATGGCTTCAGGTGCAAACTTTTTATAACGGTTTATTCAGTACAGTGAGATCGAGTATAGACGCTGCAGCAGGAGGAGCTATTATTGCCAAGAATTGTGACGAGGGGTATCAGTTGCTTGAAACCATGGCAGCTAATAATTATCAATGGCCAACAGCAAGAACAACTCCGCCAAGGACAGTCGGAGTGTATGAAGTGGATGCGACGACAGCATTGTCAGCTCAAGTGACAGCTCAGATTTCTGCTCTTACAAAGAAGATAGATGCACTTGAGGTTCAACCAGTTCAGAAAATGGAAACGATATGTGAAATATGTGCGGGTAACCACTCAAGTGATCAATGCGCAATAAATCCTGAGTCAATCCAGTTTGTTTCCAATTATAACAGGCAGCAGGGCAGTTATTCAAACAACTACAATTCAGGAGTGAGAAACCACCCAAATTTTTCTTGGAGTAATAATCAGTCACATGCTCAAGCCCAAGCTCCAAGGCAAACATATCCACCTGGATTTCAGCCACATCAAAAAACTCAACAACACCCACAACCTCATCAACCTGATAAGTTATCACAAATGGAAGAATTGTTGGCAAGATTGGCAACTCAGTTTGAAGCCACAACTAAAAACCAATCAGCGGCAATCAAGAATCTTGAGAATCAAATGGGGCAAATGGCTAATGCTTTGAATACTAGAGCTCCAGGTTCTTTACCTAGTGATACGGAGAAAAATCCAAGGAATGATGGAAATGAGCACTGTAAGGCAGTTACACTCAGAAGCGGGAAGGAGTTGACTACAGATTTGGACGAACACAAGAAAATAATTTCTGTTGAGGATGGTGAACAAGAGAGTGGAAATTCGGAACGTAAATCTGGGGAAAGAGTTGTGACAAAGCAGTAAGAAGATAAGCAAACAACAGTTGTACCACCTGTGCCGTTTCCTCAAAGATTTCAAAAGCAGAAATTAGACAGATAATTTTCAAAATTTTTAGATGTGTTCAAAAAGCTGCAAATCAACATTCCATTCGCAGATGCTTTAGAACAAATGCCTAGTTATGCAAAATTTATGAAAGATATTTTAGCAAGAAAGAGGAAGCTAGGGGAGTTCGAAACAGTAGCATTGACAGAAGAATGTAGCGCAATTGTGCAAAGAAAGTTACCACCGAAGTTGAAGGATCCGGGTAGCTTTACAATACCGTGCACGATTGGGCCCCAGTTCTTTAACAGATGTTTGTGTGATTTGGGTGCGAGTATTAACTTGATGCCACTTTCGATCTACACTCAGTTGGGATTACCAGCCCCAAAGCCAACAAATATCTCTCTACAGCTCGCAGATAGATCAGTGACATACCCTAGGGGCATTGTGGAAGACATATTAGTGAAGGTGGACAAATTCATATTTCCAGCAGACTTCATTGTGTTGGACTACGAAGAGGATAAAGACATACCCATTATCCTTGGAAGACCGTTTTTAGCCACTGGAAGGACATTAATTGATGTACAAAAGGGAGAGTTAACAATGAGAGTTCAAGATGAAGAAGTAACTTTTAATGTTTTCAAGGCTATGAAATTTCCGAAGGAAGAGGAAGAGTGCTTAAGAGTTGATCTAATTGAAGAAGCAACTGAAGAGGTATTTGGTGAATCTGTGATTGAAAACCCTCTTGAAACCGCATTGGTTAGTGAAAATTTATTTGATGATTCAACGGTAATAGAATGGGTCCAAATATTAGATTCAACTCCAAAGTTCACACGATGTCTACAAAAATTTGAACCTCTGGATTATCGGGGAAAGCTAGATGAAAAGGTGACATCATCCGTAGAGGAACCGCCTACCTTGGAACTTAAGCCATTGCCTAACCACCTCCGGTACACCTACCTTGGTTCTTCTTCCTCCTTGCCAGTCATTATTTCTGCATCACTTGATAAGGTTCAAGAAGAAAAGCTACTAAGGGTACTTCGACAATACAAGACTGCTCTTGGATGGACTATTGCAGATATCAAGGGGATAAGCCCATCAATTTGTATGCATAAGATTTTGTTGGAAGACGAAGCGAAACCGACTATTGAACAACAACGAAGAATCAATCCCATCATGAAGGAAGTCGTTAAAAAAGAGATCATTAAATGGTTAGATGCGGGAATTATCTACCCTATCTCAGATAGCTCATGGGTAAGTCCGGTTCAATGCGTGCCAAAGAAAGGGGGAATGACAGTAGTTGCGAACGAGCAGAATGAATTGATCCCAACGCGAACAGTTACTGGTTGGCGGGTGTGTATGGATTACAGAAAGTTGAATAAGGCCACTCGTAAGGACCATTTTCCTCTACCATTCATAGATCAGATGTTGGAAAGGCTTGCAGGGCACGAGTATTATTGCCTCTTGGATGGATACTCAGGCTATAACCAGATTGCCATTGCACCCGAGGATCAGGAGAAAACAACATTCACATGCCCATATGGCACCTTTGCTTTTCGCAGAATGTCTTTTGGGTTATGTAATGCGCCAACGACATTTCAACGATGTATGATGGCTATTTTTTCAGATATGGTTGAACAAAATCTTGAGGTATTTATGGATGATTTTTCAGTTTTTGGGGATTCGTTTGATTATTGTTTGGAAAATCTCACACTCGTGCTCAAACGGTGTATGGAAACAAATTTGGTTTTAAACTGGGAGAAATGTCATTTTATGGTGCAAGAGGGGATAATCTTGGGTCACCAAGTATCATCAAAAGGAATTGAGGTTGATAGAGCAAAAATCGAAACCATTGAGAACCTGCCACCACCAATTTCTGTAAAGGGTATTCGAAGTTTTTTGGGACACGCTGGTTTCTATAGACGATTTATAAAAGACTTCTCCAAAATCACAAAACCACTTTGCAATCTTTTGGAGAAGGATGTCCTATTCAACTTTGATCAAGCATGTCTAGAAGCTTTTGATGTGTTAAAGAAGAAACTTGTTACCGCACCTGTAATCATAGCACCAGATTGGAATATCCCGTTCGAATTAATGTGTGATGCTAGCGACTTTACGATTGGTGCAGTTCTTGGCCAACGAAAAGATAAAATTTTTCACGCTATATACTATGCTAGTAAGACATTGACGGATGCTCAACTGAATTATACCACTACCGAGAAGGAGCTATTAGCAGTTGTTTATGCATTTGATAAATTTCGTTCATATTTGATTGGAACAAAGGTGATTGTGTTTACAGATCATTCGGCAATTAAGTACTTAATAGCAAAGAAAGACGCAAAGTCGAGATTAATTAGATGGGTATTATTGCTACAAGAGTTTGACTTGGAGATCCGGGACCGAAAAGGAACTGAAAATCAGGTTGCTGATCATTTATCACGGTTAGATAATTCAGAACTAAAGAAAAATGACACAACAGTGATCAACGAATTTTTTCCGGATGAACAGCTATTTGCGGTAAGGATGGATACACCATGGTATGCAGATTATGTAAATTTCATTGTTAGTAAGGTGTTTCCGCCAGATTTGACAAGCCAGCAAAAGAAGAAATTTCTCCATGATGTGAAACAGTATTTATGGGATGAGCCATTTTTATTTAAACAATGTGGCGATCAAGTAATAAGAAGGTGCGTCCCGGAAGTTGAAATGGAGAGTATTCTATACCAATGTCATGCATCTGACTATGGTGGACATTTTGGGGGAGAAAGAACGGCAGCTAAAGTGCTTCAATGTGGATTTTTCTGGCCAACACTCTTCAAAGATGCCCGTGTGTTTTCGTTAAAATGTGACAGATGCCAGAGAGTTGGTAATATATCAAAGCGACACGAGATGCCACTTAATATGATCCTGGAAGTCGAATTGTTTGATGTTTGGGGAATTGACTTCATGGGACCATTTCCACCATCTTTCTGTAACTCCTATATACTTCTAGCGGTGGACTACGTTTCGAAGTGGGTAGAAGCTATAGCATCACCCACCAATGATGCGAAGGTTGTGATTAAATTCATTCGGAAGAACATTTTCTCTAGATTCGGCACTCCTCGCGCCATCATTAGTGATGAAGGAACGCATTTCTGTAATAAGCAGTTTTCAGCTATCCTCGCTAAGTACGGAGTCACTCATAGGATAGCTACTGCTTACCATCCACAAATAAGTGGTCAAGCCGAGGTATCTAACCGAGAAGTGAAACGAATCCTCGAGAAGATAGTGAATCCTAGTCGGAAAGATTGGTCTAGCAAGTTGGACGATGCTTTATGGGCATACCGTACAGCTTACAAAACTCCGATAGGGATGTCTCCGTACAGGTTAGTTTATGGGAAGGCATGCCATCTTCCAGTTGAACTCGAACACAGTGCTTATTGGGCAATTCGGAAGTTAAACCTTGATATATCTGCTGCGGGAGAGAAGCGCCTCTTACAATTGAATCAAATGGATGAATTCAGACTCCAATCGTATGAGAACGCGAAGTTATATAAAGAAAAGATTAAGAGATGGCATGATGAGAAAATTCTGGAAAGAAAGTTTGAAGCAGGTCAAACAGTGTTATTATACAATTCAAGGCTTAAATTGTTTCCTGGAAAGTTGAAATCTCGATGGTCTGGGCCATTTATAATTTCAAAAGTCTATCCTCATGGAGCTGTAGTGTGACGCCCCCAAATCCGTGTAACATCGATTACAGGACATGGTGCTCACGATAACATACATCATCATCTATTAAGTAACTCTAATAATAATAATAATAATATTAACTATTACATACTTGTTCAAAATAAAGTCCAAGTCTTTACAACCTTTAATAAACTGAAACTTAAACTTAGCGTTTATCGCTACATCACATCATATGCGAAAATATAATTATTACATAAATAACTCTCATCATTTCATCTTAGACTTTCCTTTGTCCATGCCCGAGCCCTCAGCGTTATCAGCCTTAACTGAAAAGTTTAAGCAAGAATGAGCACAAATTGCCCAGCAAGTGTATAAAGTGGTTTGAGAACATACATCCGAAGTAGAAGCATTAGTATGAATATTTCTCAATAGTTGAAATAAATATCAAGAGATAAACCGGAATATCAAGATAAGAGTTCTGGAATTCTCAATAACATACTAAGGGGTGTTAGATACCTTGAACATTACTTTGTTTCATCAAAAACCATCAGACGGTTTAACAATCAAATAGATTATAAACGGTCTCTGCAAGTACTCTAGGTGATCAGCCTATCGTACCCTACATTGTGCACAAGTATAAAGTTTAAACGTATAAGCGTAAATGGGACTATATTCCCGACATCAGTTACCCCGTTATCCGGGTTGTTCATCTTAGTATTCATGCGGGACCTCACCAAAGCAATTTGGATTGGTAAACATTCAATAGCTTCAAAGGATTTGAATTGTTCAAACAATATACTATTTTTGCATCAATAACATCTAGCTGAAATGAAAGCTAGAAAGCATGCTTGAATATAGTTCATCAAGGGTATACAAACTTTAAAGTATAGCAGTCACAATAGGAACTGAATCATCAATAACATTACGCATCACAATTGAAGTTATAGAACTTTACAATAAAGAAGCTTGCACGAATGATTAATTAATCACAAGCCCAAACTTACCCTCGCTGCAATCAACTGAATAAGAGTTGAATAAATTTATAATGAAAAATAGGGTAAGAAACTTGCCTTGATCGTTGTTTACCAATAACAGATTAACAGCTTACAGCTATCTGCACTTCACGTGCCCTACACAATTGTATAATCATGCACATCAACTATTAGCAACGCATAGTAGTTGTAATATAAACTTTACTCTATAATTTTTTAGAGTTTACTCTACGATTTTTACTGACTCTACGATTTTTACTCTACGATTTTCACTGACTCTACGATTTTCAGAGACTCTACGATTTTCAGAGACTCTACGATTTTTACTCTACGATTTTCACTGACTCTACAATTTTCAGAGACTCTACGATTTTCAGAGACTCTACGATTTTCACTGACTCTACGATTTTCAGAGACTCTACGATTTTTACTCTACGATTTTCACTGACTCTACGATTTTCAGAGACTCTACGATTTTCAGAGACTCTACGATTTTTACTCTACGATTTTCACTGACTCTACGATTTTCAGAGACTCTACGATTTTCAGAGACTCTACGATTTCATTCCCGCTGATCTAAAGATGAAATGACCACGATACTTGGTCACCATAAACTTCATACATCAAGGTATTTTACAAAAATATAACATTCATAAAACTAGCATGCTAAGACCACAACCCAACTGCATAGAAAAGCGTGCCAGCACTAGTTTTATACTTAGAAAAATTCTGGAACTTCTAGAATTCTGCAGATTTTATTACCAACATGCATGCTTATGATTTTCATAACTTGCTCAATTTAACTCCCTTTCTTATGAAATTTGGACAGGTTGTACCTCATGCTACATACTATTTTATAAAATTATTACATACGCTAATCGAGTCATATACACCATGATTTCGAGGCTCCGAAAAACCCCAAAAATCACAGATCACTAGTTAAACCCAATTTGACAAAAATTCGGGATTTTGCTTCTAGCATGCAATTAAATTATTCCTAATGTCCTGATCATCTACTCTCACATGTTTTCACATTTCACAACATCAAACTTCAACAAACTTCCACCTTTTTGATTAATTTAGCACCTTAGAGACATTTTATCAAAGGTAGAGCATGCATTGCTTAATTCTTTGATTTTCTATGAATTTGATGCATGATTAACCCATATCTTTTGTTGTTAATGATCTATAATCATCAAACAACAGTACCATTGAAACACAAGCCACAACAAATCATTTACCAATTTTATATGCATTTTCTTCTCATTTTTCTTATAAAAATAAAATGGGTTCATGAATTACCTTTTGAAGAATTTCTTCTTGGTTTAATATGATGCTCCTTCTCCTTGCTTGTCAAATCCTCAGTAATCCTCCAAAATTAGTTCTAACTCTCTTAGGCTCTCAATTTCTCTCCATGTTTACTCACTTGGTGGAATTTTTCTTAAAAGAAAAGTGTGTTTGTATATATGTATAGCTTTGTTAGAGTCTTTTGATTCTCATAACCCCCAACTCCCATAACCCCCAACTCTAATGATTAGTTACTCACCATATTTAATAATACAATAATATAGATATTTAATAGGAAGAATGTGGGAGTTAGAGAAAATGAATGTGGGAGTTAAAAAGAATTTTGGTTTTAAGGAATATACGTATACTCCCTCCCTTGTCCTAGTTTAATAGTCTCATGGGTCCATCAGTTCAGCTGATTTCTATTATAAAAATATATATTATTTTAATCAATTAATAAGCTATTTGACTATTTTACCCTTCGAAACCAAACCTTGTGAACCATATATCGATTCCTACTAAAGTCGATGTTCCGGACGTAATGGGACTATCCGTTTAGTCAAAATCATCTCCGAAATTCGTAGTTGACTTTTTCCTTGAAAAAGTTAACTGGTTGACTTTGACAAAAAGTCAACTGTGACATCTTTTCGTGATTACAGTCTATCTTGACTAATTTCGACGTTCCGGACTCAAATACGCAGTCCGCGCCTCTAAATTCCGCTCTTAACTCCAACTCATAATTTAATACCATCCCACGTAATAAAATAGAACAATTCCTTACTTAATCAATTTAAATAGTTAAATAAAACTAAACCAACCATTTAAATACATCTCATCAAATATCTTGAAATAACACATATATGTACCAAACCCATACATCTAATAAATGAAATCACCCAAAAGTTTCATATAAATTTGTTCATTAATAATTCTTAAGTTCTAAAAAAAATCTCGGATATTACATTCACCCTCCCTTAAAAGGATTCCGTCCCCGGAATCATTATACATCAATCAAAAAGATTAGGGTAAGTTTTCATCATTTTCTCCTCGAGTTCCCACGTAGCCTCATCGACGTTATGGTTCCTCCATAATACTTTAACAGAAGGTATTATCTTATTTCTTAACACTTGTTCTTTTCTATCGATTATCTGCAATGGGACCTCTTCGTAGGTTAAGTCCTTTTCAAACTGAATAGGTTCATACTCTATGACATGCTTGCAATCCTGCTTATAGGGTCGTAGGACTGAAACATGGAACACATTGTGTATATGTTCTAACTCCGGAGGTAAAGCTATTTCATAAGCTACCTCACCCACTCGCCTCAACACTTCGAACGGTCCTATGAATCTGGGACTAAGTTTTCCCTTCTTCCCAAATCTCATTTTCCCTTTCCAAGGTGACACTTTCAAAAACACATAAGTGCCGATGTTGAAGTCTCGTTGTTGCCGGTGTTGATCAGCATATTTCTTCTGTCGATCCTGAGCCGTCACTAGCCTCGCTCGAATAGTTTTGATCACATCCGCAGTCTGCTGTACCAATTCTGGCCCTAGCAGTTGATGTTCTCCTACTTCATCCCAACACAATGGCGTTCTGCATTTCCTTCCATATAAAGCTTCATAAGGTGGCATCCCGATGCTCGCATGGTAGCTATTGTTGTATGCAAATTCCACCAACGGTAGGTGGTCATCCCAACTCCCTTTGAAATCCATCACACATGCTCTCAGCATGTCCTCTAACATTTGAATAGTTCTCTCGCTCTGACCATCGGTTTGAGGATGATACGCGGTGCTCAACCTCAGATGCGTTCCCATGCGTTCTTGAAAAATTCTCCAGAAGTTCGCTGTGAACCGCGGATCGCGATCTGATACAATTGAAACTGGTACACCGTGCCTGGAAACGATCTCTTTGATATAAAGTTTAGCCAACTGATCCAAGGTATATCTGATCTTGATTGGCAAAAAATGCGCTGACTTGGTCAATCGGTCGACGATCACCCACACTGCATCATAACCCTTCTGCGTAGTTGGAAGTCCTACCACAAAATCCATCGTGATATGCTCCCACTTCCATTCCAGAATTTCTAACGGTTGAAGTAACCCGCTCGGTTTCTGATGTTCTGCCTTGACCCGCTGGCACGTTAAACACTTGCTGACGCACTCTGCGACTTCTCTTTTCATATTGGGCCACCAATAATGTTGACGAAGATCCTGATACATTTTTGTGCTTCCTAGATGGATTGAGTAACTTGAACTATGAGTTTCCTGTAAGATTTCTTCCTTTAACTCAGATAACGCTGGCACCCAAATTCTCTCCTCAAATTTTAACAGACCATCACCACCCATGTTGAATTTAAGCTCCTTTCCGTCGGAAATTCTTTTCTTCATTTTCTCACATTCTTCATTACCGCCTTGTGCTTCCTTGATCTTGTCCAATAGAGTCGGACGAACCTCCACTGCGAACAATTTCCCATCTGGCTCTCTCGGCCTCTTTATCTCTAGCTCCAAACTGGCCATCTCCTTGATTAACTCCTCCTGAGCTGTTAGCATTGCCAATCTACCACTGCCTTTTCTGCTTAACGCGTCCGCTACCACGTTCTCTTTCCCCGGATGATACAAAATATCGCAATCGTAATCCTTTATTAGCTCCAACCATCTCCTCTGCCTCATATTTAACTCCTTTTGCGTGAAGATATACTTCAGACTTTTATGGTCCGTGTATATTTCACACTTCACACCATATAAATAGTGCCTCCAGATCTTGAGGGCAAATACTACCGCTGCCAACTCCAGGTCATGGGTAGGATATCCCTTCTCATAATCTTTCAACTGGCGCGATGCGTACGCAATGACTTTACCGTGTTGCATAAGCACACAGCCAAGCCCCTTGTGTGATGCATCACTGAAAATCACGAAGTCACCTGTATCGTCTGGTAACGACAATACCGGTGCCTCACTCAATCTCTTCTTGAGTTCTCGAAAACTCTCTTCACACTTCTCAGTCCAGACAAACTTCACCGACTTCTTCATTAAATTAGTCAATGTTCCTGCTATCTTCGAAAAATCTTGAATGAACCGCCTGTAGTAGCCCGCTAATCCTAAGAAACTTCTTACCTCCGTCGGTGTCTTTGGTTGTTCCCACTTCTGAACCGCTTCCACCTTTGTTGGATCCACAGAGATTCCGTTCTTGTCGATCACGTGACCCAGAAATTGAACTTTTTCTAACCAGAACTCGCACTTCGAAAATTTTGCGTATAATTTATCCCTTCTCAACGCCTCCAATACCAACCTTAAATGTTCAGCATGATCTTCCTGAGTCCTGGAATAGATTAGGATATCATCTATGAACACAACTACGAATTTATCTAAGTACTGTTTGAATACCCGATTCATCATGTCCATAAATGCTGCTGGCGCGTTTGTTAACCCAAACGACATTACCAGAAACTCGTAGTGACCGTAACGAGTTTTGGACGCTGTCTTAGGTACATCCTCCTTTCTCACCTTCAACTGGTGATACCCCGTCCTCAAATCGATTTTGGAAAAATATTTCGCTCCCTTCAACTGATCAAACAGGTCATCTATCCTAGGTAACGGGTATTTGTTCTTGATCGTCACCTTGTTTAGCTCTCGATAATCGATGCACAGTCTCATCGACCCGTCCTTCTTCTTTTTCTCCTTGTTGAACTTCATTAGGGCTTCACTTCCGCCCTCAGCGATTATAGCTTTCTCCAGGAGAGTCGCGAAACTATTCGTCTGCAGCACCGAAAGTCTGCTGTATAGCCATGGTTTGAGGCCTTGCTCAAACCTCCTCGTCTTTCTCTCCTCAGTGTTGACCTGCTGAGGTGCGAACCTCGCCAGCTCGTTAAACTTTGCAGCGTACTGCGGTACCGTCATATCTTCTTGTTTCAGCTCCAGGAATCGCATCTCCATGCGACTCTGCATACTAACAGGAAAATAGTTCTCAAAAAAGATTTTCTTGAACCCTTCCCAAGGTATCACACCTTCTCCAGCTCGGGTCTGATTTGCCTCCCACCAGTAGTTGGCTTCACCTTTCAGCATATACGTGGCGAAGATAGTCTTCTGGTCGTCTCCTACTCGGGCGATAGCGAATGCCTTTTCGATTTCCTTAACCCAAGTTTGGGCTTCGATGGGTTCAGTAGTTCCTTTGAACTCAGGTGGTCCCGCGCTTTTGAAGTCTTTAAAGTGTGCCACAGGGGCCACTGGAGGGTTATTGACATTCGGGGTTCGACTTTGAAGTGCCCCCACTAACATGTCTACAAACTGCTGCATAGGGTTCGATGGATCCCCAGCATTACCGTCTGACCCCTCGGGTGCTTGGTGACGTCTTCCTCTAGCCATCTATCTGTTCAAAATGAACTTAATATTATTCTCTCATAATTTACTCTACAGTATATAAAATTCGTAAAAACTGAACCATCACATCACATACTTAAATAAAAACATATTTATTTATAAACATAATACTCAAAGTATTCATCGTTTTATGGCATTACGCCATCTACATCACGTGGCATCAATCACTTGGTAAAAACAGAAACCAAGCTTTTTATTACATAGATAAGCATTTTATTTACTACTAGGAAAAAGTTTATCATAATAACTAAAAACCCCGCCTAATGGCGTCCTTATGCTCCTCATCCGCTATCTCTTTCACCATCTCTCGGCTTATAACCCGGCCAGACCGGCGCTCTTCACGTGGAAAGTGACGCACCCTATGCTGGAACCTTCCATGTGCCGACTTAAACACGTATTTCATCTTGTCTATCTTAACCTTCTTGTCTCTAACTTCTCCCTCCAACTCTCCGGTTAGCTTCTCTGCTCTAACACGATCTCTTCTCTCATCTCCCCAGAAAGTGGTAATAATCTGCTTGTCAAGTTGGAGTCTCTGAATCCTCGACTCCAACCCATTAATGGTATGTCCCAAGTGGGTTCTGATAGCATCCCTCTCATCCTTTAGCCTAACCGTCTTCTGGCCTTCAACTCGCAGCTTGTCAGCCAGATCCCCATTCCTAATTACCAGGTGGTCCACCAATGCTCCCAGCAAAGCTGCAGCTTGTTGTTCCCCCTGATACAGCTCCTCTAACTCATGGACCTTGTCGTCCAGTTCAACGATCCTGTCCATCAACTCATCCTCCTCGGGCTCCTCTTCCTCTTCCGGATACTCCTCCGGGTTTGACTCAGCTGTTGCCTCAGCTATAGGCTCAGGTACAGCTGTCACTAACTGCTCACTTACTACATGAATATCTCTAACTTCCTCTTCTCCTGACATCCTATAATCAAAACACAAAGCAACTCAATTAGAAAAATAGATATTGATTTTGTTTTTAGAAAATAGATTTGACACTACACGTATAACTCTATGTGAGTTCATCTCCCTATCATCTCCACTAACTCTCTCTAAGGTTATAGCCCAAGGTTCCCCACCTAAGGTTTATAACCTAAAGCTCTGATATTAACCTGTGACGCCCCCAAATCCGTGTAACATCGATTACAGGACATGGTGCTCACGATAACATACATCATCATCTATTAAGTAACTCTAATAATAATAATAATAATAATAATAATATTAACTATTACATACTTATTCAAAATAAAGTCCCAAGTCTTTACAACCTTTAATAAACTGAAACTTAAACTTAGCGTTTATCGCTACATCACATCATATGCGAAAATATAATTATTACATAAATAACTCTCATCATTTCATCTTAGACTTTCCTTTGTCCATGCCCGAGCCCTCAGCGTTATCAGCCTTAACTGAAAAGTTTAAGCAAGAATGAGCACAAATTGCCCAGCAAGTGTATAAAGTGGTTTGAGAACATACATCCGAAGTAGAAGCATTAGTATGAATATTTCTCAATAGTTGAAATAAATATCAAGAGATAAACCGGAATATCAAGATAAGAGTTCTGGAATTCTCAATAACATACTAAGGGGTGTTAGATACCCTGAACATTACTTTGTTTCATCAAAAACCATCAGACGGTTTAACAATCAAATAGATTATAAACGGTCTCTGCAAGTACTCTAGGTGATCAGCCTATCGTACCCTACATTGTGCACAAGTATAAAGTTTAAACGCATAAGCGTAAATTGGACTATATGCCCGACATCAGTTACCCCGTTATCCGGGTTGTTCATCTTAGTATTCATGCGGGACCTCACCAAAGCAATTTGGATTGGTAAACATTCAATAGCTTCAAAGGATTTGAATTGTTCAAACAATATACTATTTTTGCATCAATAACATCTAGCTGAAACGAAAGCTAGAAAGCATGCTTGAATATAGTTCATCAAGGGTATACAAACTTTAAAGTATAGCAGTCACAATAGGAACTGAATCATCAATAACATTACGCATCACAATTGAAGTTATAGAACTTTACAATAAAGAAGCTTGCACGAATGATTAATTAATCACAAGCCCAAACTTACCCTCGCTGCAATCAACTGAATAAGAGTTGAATAAATTTATAATGAAAAATAGGGTAAGAAACTTGCCTTGATCGTTGTTTACCAATAACAGATTAACAGCTTACAGCTATCTGCACTTCACGTGCCCTACACAATTGTATAATCATGCACATCAACTATTAGCAACGCATAGTAGTTGTAATATAAACTTTACTCTATAATTTTTTAGAGTTTACTCTACGATTTTTACTGACTCTACGATTTTTACTCTACGATTTTCACTGACTCTACGATTTTCAGAGACTCTACGATTTTTACTCTACGATTTTCACTGACTCTACGATTTTCAGAGACTCTACGATTTTCAGAGACTCTACGATTTTCACTGACTCTACGATTTTCAGAGACTCTACGATTTTCAGAGACTCTACGATTTTTACTCTACGATTTTCACTGACTCTACGATTTTCAGAGACTCTACGATTTTTACTCTACGATTTTCACTGACTCTACGATTTTCAGAGACTCTACGATTTTCAGAGACTCTACGATTTCATTCTTGCTGATCTAAAGATGATATGACCACGATACTTGGACACCATAAACTTCATACATCAAGGTATTTTACAAAAATATAACATTCATAAAACTAGCATGCTAAGACCACAACCCAACTGCATAGAAAAGCGTGCCAGCACTAGTTTTATACTTAGAAAAATTCTGGAACTTCTAGAATTCTGCAGATTTTATTACCAACATGCATGCTTATGATTTTCATAACTTGCTCAATTTAACTCCCTTTCTTATGAAATTTGGACAGGTTGTACCTCATGCTACATACTATTTTATAAAGTTATTATATACGCTAATCGAGTCATATACACCATGATTTCGAGGCTCCGAAAAACCCCAAAAATCACAGATCACTAGTTAAACCCAATTTGACAAAAATTCGGGATTTTGCTTCTAGCATGCAATTAAATTATTCCTAATGTCCTGATCATCTACTCTCACATGTTTTCACATTTCACAACATCAAACTTCAACAAACTTCCACCTTTTTGATTAATTTAGCACCTTAGAGACATTTTATCAAAGGTAGAGCATGCATTGCTTAATTCTTTGATTTTCTATGAATTTGATGCATGATTAACCCATATCTTTTGTTGTTAATGATCTATAATCATCAAACAACAGTAACATGGAAACACAAGCCACAACAAATCATTTACCAATTTTATATGCATTTTCTTCTCATTTTTCTTATAAAAATAAAATGGGTTCATGAATTACCTTTTGAAGAATTTCTTCTTGGTTTAATATGATGCTCCTTCTCCTTGCTTGTCAAATCCTCAGTAATCCTCCAAAATTAGTTCTAACTCTCTTAGGCTCTCAATTTCTCTCCATGTTTACTCACTTGGTGGAATTTTTCTTAAAAGAAAAGTGTGTTTGTATATATGTATAGCTTTGTTAGAGTCTTTTGATTCTCATAACCCCCAACTCCCATAACCCCCAACTCTAATGATTAGTTACTCACCATATTTAATAATACAATAATATAGATAATTAATAGGAAGAATGTGGGAGTTAGAGAAAATGAATGTGGGAGTTAAAAAGAATTTTGGTTTTAAGGAATATACGTATACTCCCTCCCTTGTCCTAATTTAATAGTCTCATGGGTCCATCAGTTCAGCTGATTTCTATTATAAAAATATATATTATTTTAATCAATTAATAAGCTATTTGACTATTTTACCCTTCGAAACCAAACCTTGTGAACCATATATCGATTCCTACTAAAGTCGACGTTCCGGACGTAATGGGACTATTCGTTTAGTCAAAATCATCTCCGAAATTCGTAGTTGACTTTTTCCTTGAAAAAGTTAACTGGTTGACTTTGACAAAAAGTCAACTGTGACATCTTTTCGTGATTACAGTCTATCTTGACTAATTTCGACGTTCCGGACTCAAATACGCAGTCCGCGCCTCTAAATTCCGCTCTTAACTCCAACTCATAATTTAATACCATCCCACGTAATAAAATAGAACAATTCCTTACTTAATCAATTTAAATAGTTAAATAAAACTAAACCAACCATTTAAATACATCTCATCAAATATCTTGAAATAACACATATATGTACCAAACCCATACATCTAATAAATGAAATCACCCAAAAGTTTCATATAAATTCGTTCATTAATAATTCTTAAGTTCTAAAAAAAATCTCGGATATTACATGTAGAAGTGGAAGACCCGTATTCGAAACGTAATTTTAAAGTCAACGGTCAAAGATTGAAGCACTACTATGGGGGTTGTTTTGATCGTGAAAAGACATCGGTCAACCTTGCCGATTAGAACAGAGGAGAAAGTCAGGCTGAAGACTATAAACCAAGCGCTAACTGGGAGGCAACCCATGAAGTTTTATTGTTATTTGATATTTTTACTCTTATTAATTTACTTTACCATTAGTTTATTTAGTGGTTAAACTTTGTTAGTTTAGGATTTGTTGCATACCTTGTTCTCTAACAGAGATTCAATTGATTGCAGGAAAGGAAAACAAGTAAAAGTTTAAGATTGGGGATATTTGACGAGGTTTGGGACAAAAGTTACATGGATCGACGTTTGGGGTGGCTAGATTCGCGTTTTCGGTTTGCCATTTACAAAGAAGTCACTTCAGAGCCAATTTGACCATAGCTCCGGATATTATTTCGTGAAACTTCGAGAATGAAAGTTGTAGATCTACTTTTCCTCTTTCCAGAACATCTTGAATCATCTAAATCGGAGTTCGGACGAAAGAGTTATGGCCATTTTCCCAAAGGACGTCGGAGCAGAAAATGTTGGAAAAAGGACCAAGCGCCTAGGCGCTCCAGACAGGCACAAACCAAGCGCCTAGGCGCTCAAAGTCAGTACCTGTGATGCAGCCCAAGCGCCTAGGCGCTCTAGACAGGCACAAACCAAGTGCCTAGGCGCTCAAAGTCAGTACCTGTGATGCAGCCCAAGCGCCTAGGCGCTCCAGACAAGCACAACCCAAGCGCCTAGGCGCTCCACACGTCCAAGCCATTCTGCAAGCCACCGCCTAGGCGGTCCACAAAGCATACAAACCAGCGCCTAGGCGCTCCTACATAAAAAAAAAAAAATTTTAAAGCCCCAATTCGGGCTACACCTCTCCCATTCCAAATCAAACACTCTCTTACTCTCCTACTCCATCTCTAACTCACCATAACTCTAAACCCTCATCTAATCTAGCCTACACAACCAATCTTTCTCTTCCAAATCCTAATCAAACACTAAATCTATACCCAAACCAAGGCAACTAAGTTCCATATTGTCATCCTTCTTCACCAATTCAGGATTCAACTTGTATTCAAGCCACATCTATCTAAAGTAAGGGTTCAAAGATCAAATTGCTCATCCAACTTTGATTGAACATCATATTTGGCTATACCCAAGTAAGTATACAAGATTTTAGTGCAATTTATTTGGATTCACTTGGATAATAACATGGAACGACATGGAAATTAACAGATCAACAAGAAGCTGTGTTGTTCCCCGCATCCAAACTAAGCAGTTATGGGAAAGCATGGCATGCCTTTATTTGTGCCAAGATGATGCCATGTAGGCATATGAGTGATGTTGTAAATCAAAGGGCAGCACTTCTTTTCTGCATTGCATCAGGAAAAATTATAGATGTGGGCCAAGTTATTCATGATTCCATTGACAAAGCAATTCGAGGAGGGACCTCAGGTGGATTACCACACCCATCTTTGATCACAGGACTATGCCAACAAGCTGGGGTAAAATGGGATGCCGAGGAAGCTACACAGCCTCCTTTAGCCGCAATTGACCACTCGCTTATTAAGAAGTACAAGGTATGGAGTGGGGGGATACCACACCCGAGAGGGTTAGGATTCATTATTGCTCCTCCCGAGCCTGCAGCCAAGCCTATTCATCAATTACACGACAATCCTCCTGCAGCTGGAAGTTCTGAGCAACCACCTAATTTTTATGAAGATATCCGTCGCGATTTGAGAAATCAAACAAGAAGAATAGACATGGTTGCCACTCGAGTTCAGGAAGGTTTTGACCGAATGGAAAGAAATCATGATAGTTTAGCTCAGCGGCAAATGGAGGTGTATCAGAATTTTAGTGCAGCATTCCTTGAAATGTTTGCCCGCATGAATCCAGGTGCCGCTCCCTACCAATTCCCACCATTGTCAGCGTACCCCCCAGATGAAGAAGAAGAGGAAGAAGAGGAGAAAGAGGATTCTGACGAGGAATAAAGCTTCTTTCTTTCAGGGAAGTCCTCAGTGCTTAATTTATTAATTTTTGTTTGTTATATACAATGAGGACATTGCATAATTTAAGTTTGGGGGTGTAAGTTTCCAGCTCCAGTTCATGCATGTAGTATTTATCTAGTGCATTCATATAGTATGTTCAGTTAATAGTTTTGCATGTAGTTGCATTCATGTAGTTTTCATTTTTATCGTAAAAAAAAAAAAGTTTAGTATTTGCATGTTTCCAGCCGTTAGATAGTTTAAGTCTGTTTTGGCCAGTGATGAGTTTGGAATTGAGTAGACAAGTATAGTATTATCTGTTAAGACTTTGATGTGATTTCTTGTCATGATTTGAATCTGTACCTGTTTGAAACTGATATAATAAGGATAGCACAGTAAAAACAACCATGTTGACTGATTGAGTTTAAATTGACACATAATGGACTTCTAGAGGATAATGCTAGTTTGAATGAATGAAAGACATGAATAGGCGAAGATGACTGAATTTAGATAAAAACTTAAGTTTGGGGGAAAAATTTGGGATATATAAGCTTAAAAAAAAAAGAGAAAAATAATACAGTGGCTAGTTTTGTTTCGGGGCCTTTGTTACTTGAGCAAGTACGCCCGAAGGGGTATCTTAAAACCTAGCGCCCTAAGGTCTTATATGGTCTGGGAGTCGTTGGTCGAAAGCTCGCTAAGGGGTAGCATTGTTAGCCTAATGATATGAGACATTGCACAGTCATGGTTAAAAAAATATATATATATAAATAAAAAAAAACAACAAAAACAATAAAACGGGAAAAGAGCAAAAAGCCCCGTAAAGCACAATAAAGCATAAGTATCCCGGATTAGACTCTTAAATTTTGGTGGATATTTGTCTTTAGTTGGTTTTAGCTTGTTCGTGAATTTTGTGAGTTTACACTGTATGATTCCTTTAAAGAGATTTATTTTGTGAGTTTACACTGTATCATTGCTGATTGCCACGAAAATTGTATTATGTACATCTTGCATGTATAAGTCAGGTATGAAAGGCTGATCACCTTCATTACCATTTGGTTCAGAAATGTTTTTTCATGTTTAAAACTTGTTCAGTCAAAAGTTTGTTCGTGTTAGTTCTCAATTATATTGATGAATTATAGCCAGCTTATTATTCATACTCTTCAATCATGATATATCGTTATATTATTGTATTTAAACTTGCTGGGCAACTTTCATGCTCACCCTTGTTATATCATGATAAAATATTGCAGATAAGGCGAATGCGTTCGGATACAGGAAAAGGTTAAGGCCAAGTTCAGCTTGGGATAAAATATGCGGCTATTATGTAATAGTATAGTTTGATAAATGTGGTGTATGTTAGATAAATTGTGTATAAGTTAAGGTTACTCGATTTTGGGGAAATAGTGTGTAAAGTTTAATGTATAAACAATTTATGTTTATATCTTCCGCAAATAGTGATAGAAATAGTATACCGGATCCGAGGGGATTTGGGACCCGGATTCGGGGATGCTACAAACTCCGGTCCCAACAATGTTGCTTCACCCACCTCATCCCAGCATACTGGAGAATGACACTTTCTTCCGTACAACGCTTCGAATGGAGCCATGCCAATACTTGCTTGATAACTGTTGTTGTAGGAAAACTCCACCAATGGTAAGAACTTGTCCCAACTTCCCTTAAAGTCAAGGACACAGAGTCTTAATAGATCTTCAAGAGTTTGAATCGTCCTCTACGACTGCCCGTCCGTCTGAGGATGATATGCCAAGCTAAATCGTAAATCTGTGCCCATAGCTTTTTGCGAACTAACCCAAAATCTTGAAGTGAATCTTGAGTCTCGATCAGAAACTATGGATACTAGCATATCATGCAATCTTACAACCTCATTTATGTACATACGAGTAAGACGTTCAAGTGTATAAGTTTTTCGTATCGGTAAGAAATGAGCAGACTTGGTCAATCTATCAACAATGACCCAAATCGCATGTATGCCTTGAGAAACTTTGGGAAGACCGGTAACAAAATCCATGGTAATGTGCTCCCACTTCCATTCTGGAATTTCAAGTGGTTGCAATGAACCTTTTGGTACTTGATGCTCCGCCTTGACTCGTTGACACGTTAGACACCTTGAGATAAACAACGATATCTCTCTCTTCATATTGCTCCACCAAAATGTATAACGAATATCATGATACATTTTGGTACTCCTAGGATGGATTGTAAACGGTGTGTTATGCGCCTCCATCATGATTTTATACTTTAAATCAAGGTCGTTAGGAACACAAAGTCTGGAGTTGACTCGAAGTATTCCTTTTTCATCGATTCTTGCTTCTAGAATAACGCCCTCTTGAACCTTCTTCTTCATATTCATCAGCTCTGAGTATGTAGCTTGAGCGCCTTTAACTTTATCGGTTAAAGTCGATTCTAATCGTATATTCGTTATATTCACGTGGGTTCGTATATTCGCACTTATAACCGCATATGATCTTCTACTCAATGCATCAGTTACCACGTTCCCTTTTCCACGATGGTATGGTACAATCATAATCTTTAACAGCTCGAGCCAATGTCTTTGGCACATTACACGTTCGCTTTAGTTGAATAAATGTTTAAGAGTTTTTAGAAATGGGTTTTGTACTGGGGTCAATACAAAATTCGATTTCACGTTCTAGGGTAGGCTAAGAAGACTTCAAGAATACGTCAGAAAATTTATTAACAATAGAAATACCATTCAAAACTGTGACTCTCATTCAAGAATTGGATAACACGTCACATTGATACCTATCAACTTGTCATCGTCATTCACGACGTTGCCAACATAAAGTCTGGCTTCGGTGCATTCCACACAAGAAAGTCAACAACGAAAGGATCGGGGCTCTTTATTTATGGCTTGATATGACAATGATTGACTTTAGTGGTTTGGTTACTTTGAATTCACATAACAAGTTGGTTAGGAGTATGAAATCTAACAACCTTCCGAAAAGCATGATAAGTAGTTAACCAATCGTTTCCAAAAATCACATCAAAGGCAAGTATTTTCAAAGAGATAAGATCGATAGGTAACGTGAAAGTGTTGATTTGAACAAGATTGATAAATAGTGGAGGTAACGAAGGTTTCTCCCAACTAAGTTTAAAAAGATATATCAAAGTCTAACTTCTCCGGAGTTAACTTCAAACATTGAACACAACTAGGTGCAATAAAAAAGTGAGTAGAATCAGTATCTAACACGGTATAGACTTCACAAGAGTTTATGACTAACATACCTGTGATAATTTTATTCAGGTTCCTCGTCACGAAAAAAAAATGCTCTCTCTTAAACTACTGGCTTTGGCTTGTCTGGGACATCCTTTGGTACCTCCATCCTAGCTAAACGTGTCTTCGGTGAACGACAAAATTGGGCTAAGTGACCTTCTCTTCCATAATTATAACATTCTTTGGACGGCATCGCGCAGCTTGGACTGATGTGTCCCTCCCCTCCGTATTTGAAGCATATGATAGGTGGTCTTTCTCCTTCCTTAACAACGGGTACTGGTGCTGACGTCTTTCCATCATTGTTGAATCTCCTCTTCTTGAAATGTTCATTCTTATTGTTTTGGCCCTGATTACCACCGAAGTGGTTACCATTTCTGGCCTGTTTATTCAGTCCATGCTTGTTGTCACCGCTTCGATGATTGCTCTCACTAGTATTATCATTTTGCCAGCTGCTCTCTTTTGGTTGCATTGACTCGTTATTGTACTCCACCAACTGAGCCCTATTTACAACATTTGAATACAAACACAATTTAAGAGAAATAAGATGTTGACGTATCTCTGGCTTCAAACCTCTTAAAAACATTCGCGCCATTCTCTCTTCATTATCCACCAAGTGGGACGCAAACCGGGATAACTCCGTAAATTTTGCCTCGTATTGCAACACGGTCATATTGTTTTGCTCCAATTTGATAAACTCCACCTCCTTCATGTGACGAATGCTTTCGGGAAAATACTTGTCATTGAACAGCTCTTGGAACATCTCCCAAGACATCTTGAGTGCGTTAGGCTGGGTACGTTTTACAGATTCCCACCAGTGATCTGCTTCTTCACACAACATAAAGGTGGCAAAGGGAACCTTTTGCTCCTCGGAGCATCCCAATAGATCAAATATCTTGTTGATTTGCTTTAACCATGTCTCCGCCTTAAGTGGTTCTGGCTTTCCCAAAAACTCCGGTGGTCCCAACTCCTTGAATAGCTTAGTGGTGACCAACCGTGGGTTGCCATTGTTTCCTCCTGCATTATGAACAGGAGCCGCCTTCACCTGATGTTGCATGAATTCTAAAAAGCTCCTAAACGTACTGTCGTTCGTCAATTGATCAGTGTTGTTATTTACAGGAGGATTATCACCATCATGTTGCACATTGTCCTGATTATTGATCTGTGGAGAATCAACGGTCTCCTGTTCTCCATTGCTATTACCAACATTCTCGGATGTCATTTTCAGATACTGCCATAAAACAAAAGGTTAATTGACATGAAACATATTATCCCTATATTCTAACCAACCAATTAAATACCAAAAAACTTAGGTAGGTCATACTAACGAAGGAATTCCCCGTCTCTCCCCTCCTAGTTCTATTCTCACATCCTAGCCAGGGATCATATCCCTAAGCTTTGATACCAACTGTGTCGTGTACAATACGACAAAACATAAACTGTGTGTTTGAATACAAATATTGTCTACTAGAGATTATACAAACTAAAAAGAAGTCCTCATTACAAATATTATAACACTATTTCACAGAATTGAGAGGACTACTAATGCTATCCTCTGGACCATCACTCCGTTCCCCGACTCGTCCCAGCTATATTCTCATTTGCTGAAGAGAACAGTGAAAGGAAGGGTGAACTCAACTAGCCCAGTAAGAAATATTTTGACTAAGATAATGCAGAATAAATTATCATTAGTCTCCAACAATGTTAAACTTATAAAATATAATAGACATCAAGTTTAACTGCAGTGGAACAAGCAATCCATTAAAAGAGTCAAGTAAAAAATAAAATCTACTATCTTTTATTATTTAAAAGGTTTTTCATCACTGTTATCATCGAGACTCAGCTTAATAAATATTCCACATCATCGAATCACCCCTGCACTACGGCCAAAGATATTCTTTAGTATCACGACCATAATTATCCATGCACTACGGGCCAAGAATATTTATGTATTCATTAATGGTCATGATCATGCCAACAACTGTCCATCAATGCACTACGGGCCAATGAGGACTTTTACCACATCATTTGTTACATTACGGTCATGATTACACCGAATAATCCCTGGTCATAATCATACCAAGTCCATCTATGCACTACAGGCCATAGATAACTTTTAAAAAATATAAATATGGGGATGATGACAATGATATAAGAATTCAATAAAAACAAGTTCAAGAATTAATTTGTACAATAACCAATAACGTCCAAATTGTCAACATGATACTGCTTTGTAGAGTAAAATTCAAGAATGCTAAGAAGAATATTTCCATGAAAAGATACGGGATGAAGCGCAATTATCAAGGATATTCCACTAATTTCATGGAGTATAGAAGTCAAAACTTTAACTAACTGAGTATAATAAAGAATGGAATAACAAAAGAAATCACCATGCATGCGGTACTTCGCATAGACAGGTTATTCCAACAGAATACTAAATAACGGAACCATGTCAGGTGAAATTCGCATCGACAGGATGTTCCAACAGAATAATAAAGAATGGAATAACAACAGAAATCACCATGCATGCGGTACTTCACATAAACATGTTATTCTAACATAATACTAATAAGGACGGAATCAGGTCCGGCGTAAAATGCACAGACTGGATATTCCAACAGAATAATAATAAAGACGGAACCAGGTCCGGAGTAAAACGCACAGATAGGATATTCCATCAAAATAATAAAGACGGAATCAGGTCCAGCGTAAAATGCATAGACAGGATATTCCAACAGAATAGTAAAGACGGAATAATAGAAGAATGTCACCAAGTATAGGGTAGCCCGCGTATACAGGTTAATCCAACAGAATAATAAAGAATGGAATAACAGAAGTTCTCTTCATGAATAAGAAAGAAATAATACTTCCTACGAGTACAACAAATAATATTCCCTAACTTAAGAAGAAGAGTACTGGATATATAAGTAGTGAAGTAGTGAAGTAGCAGAATACTTTCTTCTTTCTCTCTATAGTTTATCTATCTAGAGTTTCGGTGAATTCGTAAAAAAATAATGAAGGAATGAGCTTCTATTTTATAGAAAAATGGACTGCATAGTAACTAACTCATGAACGGTCCAGATTGATTTACTTTAATCTGACGGTCCATATTTAAAGCAAAATCTTTTAAATAAAATATAATATATTCTATTTATAATCTAATAAAACGAATAACTTTATAAAAGATTTTACTATACAAACACTATACAGGCACTATGCAAATACTATGCATAATAAAATATAATATATTCTAATTATTGTCTAATAAAATAGATAACTTTATAAAAGTATTCTGTTTTATATAAAAAGATTTTACTATACAAAACACTATGCAGACACTATGCAACACTAAGCATAATAGAATATAATATATTCCATTTATAGAATAACTTTATAAAAGTATTCTGTTTTATATAAAAAGATTTTCTGTATTATTACATTAATAATACCAACAAAACTGAGTGACTTATCATGTAAGCATCAATAATTAATATCGTGTGCTACTATGCAACCACGCGTATTACTGTACTTTTAACATCGGGTGTTTCAACAGTTAACGGTAAAACTGCTGCCGTTATTTTCATAAAGTATTTTTGTCGTTTTCTCAATCCGACAATAATTCCGTTGTAGGGTCCACCAATGATTGTGACGTTGTACGAATATTCCCTGTTAAAACAAATATTATATAACAACTTGCGTACTTGCAAAATTTATAAATATTACCCACAAATATAACAACATATCAATTTCAATCCATAATATTTAAAAATAATATTTATAGAAAATTCATCTTTATTCAAAAAGTTGGGGTTTTATAATATTCAACTAATTTCAGAAATTATAGAAGCAATACTTACCATAATAAGTTTAAATTTAGGAATATGAAATGAAATAATATCCCTTCCATACTATGGAGTATGAAAGAAAATAATATTTCTTACGATTATTGAAATAAAATAATATCTTTTATCTTAGTAGAAACTGGATTTGATTGGAATATCGGATATTATTCTGAGAAAATTTTGCAGAAAAACTACACTCAAAGTATCCTTATACTCAAAAAAAATACTCACAATATTATAGAATAAGAATTTTTGATATTGAAGTGGTGTGTTTTAGGAAGGATTGGTTACCTCCTATTTATAGCAACGGAGGGAGAGATAAACGAATCTGCCTAATTTTTCTCCTGCCAAACTTTTGCCTAACTCTTCTTATTTTTCCATAGTTTAGGGCCAACTCTTTGAAAGCAAGTTTTGCAAATTAAGTCTTTGTTGGAGCACATTTCAATGCCTAACTTCACAATTATCAATATAGATGAGGGTCCACAAAATTTAGGAAAACAAATGATTTGCAGACAATATTCTCCACCAACCACTTCCACCAATCAAATAGCTTAACAATTTCAAAACCAATTATCTAACCTCCACCCATTAATTCAAATGTTACAATTAATGAATTACAATATTATTCCCACCAACCCCTGCATAATGCTAAGGCAAATTAGGCACCAAATTTGTTTGTCAAAAAGGTGGGCTATTCACAAGTTATTTATATTATCACATTATACTATTATAATGTAATATTATAATAATATATTTAACTGAATATTTTATCGGTGAAGATAATATATCATACTTTCAACAAATATTTCATGCTAAATTCCTTCATTTATATCAAAATTGAACCAATATCTACCAAATATTAATTAATATTATAAGCTCACAATATCAACAACCAGATCATTCCCAGGAAAGAGGGGGCTTTCCGATAAGGATTTATCCTTATTGCCGCACAATTAGATGACTAAACCTCTTTCCTCGACAGAATTTTATAGACATTGTCAATAATGCTAACTAATAATATGAATAATTGTGTCGCGTCAATTATTAATTTAATAATGTAAAATATTGTGCAGATGATATTGTGACAATAATTGAATCAACAATTACTGTTGTAATTATTGAATAAAATTGAGTGGCTTCTCACGTAAACATCAATAATCAAAGACATTGTACAATACCATGTGCTGCTATGCAACCACACATATTACTGTACTTTTATCAACAGGTATTTCAGCAGTTAACGGTAAAACTTTCGTCGTTATTTTTATAAAAAGACATTTTTGTCATTTTCTAACTCCGATAATAATTCTGTTGTGGGGTCCACCAATGATTATGCCGTCGTACAAATATTCCCTGATAAAATGAATATTCCTTGATCAGTCGAATATTTTATGACAACTTGCTTACTTTGCAAAATTTGTAAATATTACCCACAACTATAACATTATATCAAATTCACTATATATTATTTAAAAAAATATATTTAGAAAAAAATTCATCTTTAATCATAAAAGTTGGGGTCTTACATTAATTCACTTAAGTAAAATGGTGAATTAATATATGTGTGTTGCATAAAGAAAATAAAATGATTATGTTAATTGAATTGGTATTTTTAATATATTACGTAGCATAGTAATATATGAAAGGGTCTAATATTTTGAAAGATGTTAATAAAAAATAAGTGGTTGATGAGAGAAGAAAATTAATATATTTATAAATAAATATTGGTTAGAGATTGATAAATTTAATTAATATTTGAGATATGGCTAAATGTATAGATTGAAGAAATTGTCTTGGGACAATTTACAGAAGAAAGGAAATTAAACTATTATATTATATAATTGTGTAAATTATTAAAATAATTAGTGGAGTAAATATTAATTATTCTAAGAGAAGTGGTTATTTTAAATAGAAGTATTATGAGTACAATCTCATAAAGTATAGTGAAATAGTTATACATATTATAGTTGTATAATTATTCAATGTAGCTAAATAATTTAACATTAAGGTAAAGTGTGTCACACAAACCTTATTAGCATAATATTAAAATAAAATAAAATTCCGGAAAAGCCAAACATGACCTAGACCCCTGATATTTTCTTACTGCTGAGACTATAATAAGCTTGAGCTATGTAATTCTAATAAAGCTTGAATAATGAGCCTTGTGCAACATAAATATTAATGTTGGACCAACTGAAGGTTTAACAGAAATTATTAAAACAGAATTAACGATAAATGAATAAATGATTGATATTAATTAATCATTGGAGTATTTATGTGTGATTAGAATAATAAGTGCTATGAAAAATAATGGGTTATTAGACCCAACTAAATTATATTATTTGGATTAATCAAATGAAATATAAGTGCACAAATCTGATTATAATGTAAGATGGTAAATATTGTGAGTTTTATGAATTTTTAGAGATTTCATGAATTTCTTGATAAATTGATTTGTAAATTGATGTTGTCTAAGGTATATGTCAATGTAATTGGTCTAAGCATGCTGAATTAAAGTTGGTTATGATATGTTGTCTGGATTCTACAAAAAAAAACAGAGCATAGTCTGAGTCTGCCCCGAAGTGGCGCGACCGCGCTGGTTGTCAGTTGTAACGCCCCCAAAATAGGTCCATTCCATCCAACCCATTCTGAGTCACCAAATACATGGTACAGAAACAACTACAACATCATTAATACAATTGTCGTGCAAAATACGACAACACATAAACTGTGAATTTAAATACATATATTGTCTTCTAGACAATATCCACACTTAAATAAGTTCTCATTACAATTATTGATACACTATTTTACAAAATAGTGAGGACTACTAAAACAACTGTCTTAAACCATTACTCCACACCCCGACTAGTTTTCGCCATATTCTCGTCTCCTGAGAAGAAAAATGGAACAAAAAGGTAATGAGTGAGCTCAACTAGCCCAGTAAAGAATATTATGACTAAGATAATGTATAACAAATTATCCGTAGTCTTCAACAGGAAAAAATATGGTAGAATACAGTAGACAACAAGTTTTAGATCAACAACTGCAGCGGAAATAACAATTCATTAGAAGAGTTAAGTAGAGAATAAAATTTACTATCATCTATGAATTTAAAAGTCCATCATCGATATTTTATCCTTATAACATCAATCAATATACATCATAAATCAAATATTCATCTTTGCACTATAGGCCAAAGATATTCACCAGTTGGTCATGTTCATCTAAACATCTGTTCATCTTTGCACAACGGGCCAAAGATATTCATCATAAAATCATTCATATTTGCACTACGGGCCAAAGATATTCAGTTATATCATCATTTAGGACTGAGGATGATGAAAAATATTTTAAAAAAAAAGAATCTAGTGAAACAAAAGAACAAATATTAAGGATTCGTACTTTAAACAATCCAAGTTCAAAAATATTTCATAAATAACCAGAGTGGAGTAAAATTCAAGAATGATTAAAACATGGATACAATCAAAGCTAGTATCCATAATAGATATTTTAGACGAAAAACGAAAATTTATTTTTTTTGTGAATAGTGCCGTATTCGTGAAAAGTGTCGTATACGTGAATAGTGCCGTATACGTGAATAGTAACTCTGACACCAAAAGATAGAAATTTCACAAAAAATATCATCATGCTTCGTGAATAGTACTCATGAATAGTAACTCATGAATAGTAACCTCGACATGAAAAAGTTCCAAATTTGATAAGAAGTTCCAACCAATATTTTGGCATAATGATATTGAAGAAATAATATCATTTGAGAAGAAAATAACATCCCTTACCTCGCAAAAACAGTACTTCTGACTGGAATACTGGATATAGTGCTGAAAGAACTTGCACCGTATAGCAATACTCAAAGTACTAAAATACTCATAAAATACGCTCGATATTATAGAGAGAGAAAGAGAGAGAAATCTTTAGTTTCTGATGTGATTTTCAATTCTAACCTGAGCACCCTATTTATAGGAAATTGCTTAGAACACCAAAGCAGAAAATTTAATAAAATATTAATTTTTTAAAAAAAATTCCTACGTATACTTTGAAAATCTGATTTCAACCATTTGCAACACATGGGGGGCAACCAAAACAATAAAAACGTTTTTCTAACTATAAATATTTTAAACTTCTAAAAATCAATTATTCTGGAACCTCAGAATTTCAATAATTCATAATAAATAGCCCTTTTATCAGAAAATTTGAATCTCACGAATTTTTATAGGAAATTCAATTCTCTACAACTTTGCAGAAGAAAGTTTTTTCAAATTTCAAACAGAAATTGACCAAAATCCACATACGGACAATTTTACAGGCTATAATCAAATTTCAGTCAAGAAATGGGGTCCACCGACACAAAAACATGTGTTAATCATTTAATGCAACAAAAATACTATTCCTCCTCATATACTCATATATCCCACATTTATTGTAAAAATATCATCAATAATATATTATTAAAATAATATATTTAAATGAATTATTTTATCAAAAAAAGATAAAATATTAATTTTAAAAAATTGTCACATTAAAAATTTTCTCCATCTATATCCACGTAAACTCAATATTTTCCTCATCATATAAATTAATAATTAATTATTCATAAATAATATTACAGAATCACAGTATTGGCAATCAGGCCGTTCCTAAGAAAGAGGGAGCTTTTCAATAAGAATTTCTCATTACTGGCGCGCAATTAGGTGACAAAACCTCTCCTCAGACAGAACTTTCTAGACATTGCCAATAATGTTTTCTAATAATATTATGCAGATAATATGAATTATTACTTCGATAATGGAAAATACTGTGTAGTGACAATTTTTGAAACAACAGTAATATAAAAAAATTAAAGCATCAATTATTGAATCAATAAATAAAATACTGAACAGTAATTACTGTAACGATTATTGAGTAGTTCCTTCTTACGTAAGAATCAATAATTGGTGCAATACCGTGTGCTACTGTGCAACAACGTGTATTACTGTGTTTTACTAACTAGTATTCTAACAGTATTAACGGTAACAACTACGCCGTTATTTATAAACAACTTATACTTGCCGTTTTCTTCATCCAATCACTTTCCGTTATGGGGCCCACATAAGGCTGCGCCGTCGTACGAATATTCCCCGACAGTAAGAATATTCCCCGATGGTAAGAATATTCCACGACCAAACGAATATTCTCCAACAACAATGAGTATTTTATAACCACTTGTTTATTTAAAATATTTGTGCATTTTACCCATAACTAACAACATTAATCAAATCAACCCCTTACTATTTCAAAATAATAATTAGAGAAATTAAATCTTTATTTATAAAAAGTTGGGGCCTTACAACCTCCCCTCATTATGAAATTTCATCCTCGAAATTGATGTACGCAGGACATGCTCTTTCCTATCCAAGATCTTGACTGGTAGCTCCTCGTACGTTAAATCTTATGCTATCTCGTCTAGTTCTAACTCAATAACGTGGTTCGGGTTGTCCACATATTTACGTAACATCGATACGCGAAAAATATTATGAACACGCGTCATACTTGGCGGTAAAATGTGTCTATAGGCCACAGTTCTTACTTGATCGAGAATCTCAAATGGACTAATAAATCAAAGGTTTGAGTTTTCCTTACATCGCCGATTCTCGCTTTTGGAATAACGACTTCTTGCATCTTCTTCTTCATATTCATCAACTCCAAGTCTGTAGCTTGAGCAACTTTAAATTTATCGATTAAAGTCGATTCTAATCGTATATTCGTTATCTTCACGCAGGTTCTTGGAATCTTTAACTCTATCTCCATCTTTTGTAAGTCGTACGAAATGGGTATTTGTGTTAACAATATCGCACTCATAACCACATACGATTTTCTACTCAACACGTCAGCTACCACGTTCGTTTTTTCCAAGATGGTATTGAATGGTATAGTCGTAATCTTTCAACAGCTCGAGCCAACGCCGTTACCGTACGTTGAGTTCTACATTCCTCGCTCGATTCAAATTTTATATCTCTACGAGTCAGCTGCATTAATGGAATAACGATTCCAGAATATTTTTCAACGAATCTCCGATAATAACCAACTAAGCCTAGAAATCTACGTATTTCAATTACTGACTTAGGTTGCTCTCAACTGTGACTCATATCCCAACCTTGGATAACACATCACAATGACACCTATCAGTTTACTATCGTACGAATATGGCATCCCCTACGGAGAGTCTGGCTTCGGTGTATTCCACAAAGGAAGTCACCAGATAAAGGCTCAGGTACAAACTTCTACAGTTGAGTTTTTAACTCCTGAAGTTCAATAGGAGCCATGAGATTTTAGAAATGGGTTTTGTACCGGGTTCAAAGTCAATACAAAATTCAATATCACACTTTGGGAGTAGGCCAGGAAATTTTTCAGGAAATACGTCAGGAAATTTACTAACAACAAAAATATCATTCAAATCTAACGTATTTTTGTTCAAGTCCATAATATGGCTAAGAAATCTTGACATCCGTTTTTCAATAAAAGAATGACTTTATGGCTTGATATAAAAGAGTTTGACTTTAATGGTTTGGTTACTTAAATTAGAATAACAGGTTGCTTAGGAATATGAAAACTAACAACCTTACAAAAATAATCAATTTTAGCATGATGAGTGGTTGACTAATCAATCCCTAAGGTCACATCAAATGCAAGAATTTTTAAAGAAATAAGGTCAGCAGGTAATGTGATGGTGCCAACTTGGATCAAACAAGATTTATAAACAGTGGATGTAACGAAAGTTTCTCCTAACGGAGTTTCAACAAATAAGTCAAAGTTTAATTTTCTCCAAAGTCAAGTTTAAACGTTGAGTATAAACAGGAGAGATAAACGAATGGGTAGAACCGGTATCTAATAAGGTATAAATTCGTAAAAATTTATAATTAACTAACCCATGCTAACTTCATTCGGGTTACTCGCTTTTTGAGAAGTCACGAAAACGCTCTTCCAAGAACCGATGACATTGACTTGTCCGGGATAGCCTTTTGAGTCACCATCCCCGCTGGACTGGGTTTTGCTACAATACAATCTCGAGAGATATGACATTCTTTTCCACAATTATAACATACCTTGGAAGGTTGTGAACAGTTTGGACTTATGTGTCCCTCTTCTTCGCATCTATAACATCTAACTGGCGGCTTTTCTCCTCCTCTAAAATTCTTTGCTGGTGTTGGTGCCGACGTCTTCCCGTCATTGTTAAATCTTCTCTTCTTGAAATTTCCACTTGAGTTATTTCTTCTATTACCTTGGCCATGATTACCACTAAAGTGGTTACCATTTCTGGCATGATAATTTCCTCCACGATGGTTATCATTGTTTCGATGACCGTCGCCACGGTACGATTATTATTGAGTTGTTGGTCATTATTCTTCAGTTGAGCAGACTCATTATCGCGCTCCAATAACTGAGCCCTATTTACAACATCTGAATATAAACAAAGTTTATGAGAAATGAGGTATTGACGTATTTTGGGTTTCAAACATCGCAGAAACATTCGCGTCATTCTCTCCTCATTATCAACCAAATGGGATGCAAATCAGGACAACTCGGCAAACTTAGCTTCGTACCGCGACGTGTTCATATTGTTTTGCTCCAGCTTGATGAACTCTACCTCCTTCATGTAACGAATACTTTCGGGAAAGTACTTGTCGTTGAATAATTCTTGGAACTTCTCCCAAGACATCTTCAGTACGGTAGACTGAGTACGCTTTACGGATTCCCACCAATAATTTGACTCTCCTCGTAATATGAAGGTGGCGAAATGAACCTTTTGCTCCTCTGAGCATCCTAAGACATCAAATATTTTAGTGATCTGCTATATCCACGTCTCTGCCGTAAGTGGTTCTGGCTTTCCCAAAAACTCTGGCGGTCCTAACTCCTTGAACTGCTTAGCGGTGACCATCCGTGAGTTGCTAGTGTTTCCACCTGCATTTTTAACAGTAGTCTTTCTCATTTGGTTTTGCATGAATTCTAGAAAGTTCCTAAATATACCATCGTTCATCGTCTGCTCAGTGGTGTTGTTCACAGGAGGAACATTGCCAACCTATTGCACGTTCTCCTCGTTGGTGAGCAAAGGTGTCTCCACGGTCTCATTTACTCCACTGTTAACATTCTCAATCGACATTCTTAAATATTGCCATAAAACAAGGGTTAATTAAACAAATTAACAAATCACATAATACTCCTATATTATGATCGACCAACAAATAACCTTAGGTAGGACACACTAGCGAAGGATTTACTCGTCTCTCCCCTCCTAGTACTATTCCCCGATCTCTGCTAGAGATCATATCCCTAAGCTCTGATACCAACTGTGACGCCCCCAAAACAGGTCCATTCCATCCAACCCATTCTGAGTCGCCAAATACATGGTACAGAAACAACTACAACTTCATTAATACAATTGTCGTGTAAAATACGACAACACATAAACTGTGAGTTTAAATACAAATATTGTCTTCTAGATAATATAAATACTCAAATAAATCCTCATTACAATTATTGATACACTATTTTACAAAATAGCGAGGACTACTAAAACAACTGTCTTGAACCATTACTCCACACCCCGACTAGTTTCCGCTATATTCTCGTCTCCTGAGAAGAAAAATGGAACAAAAAGGAAAAGGGTGAGCTCAACTAGCCCAGTAAAGAATATTATGACTAAGATAATGTACAACAAATTATCCTTAGTCTTCAACAAGGAAAAATCTGATAGAATACAATAGACAACAAGTTTTAGATCAACAATTGCAGCGGAAACAACAATTCATTAGAAGAGTTAAGTAGAGAATCAAATCTACTATCATCTATGAATTTAAAAGTCCATCATCGATATTTTATCCCTGTAACATCAATCAATATACATCGTAAATCAAATATTCATCTTTGCACTACAGGCCAAAGATATTCACCAGTTGGTCATGTTCATCTAAACACCTGTTCATCTTTGCACAACGGGCCAAAGATATTCATCATAAAATCATTCATCTTTGCACTACGGGCCAAAGATATTCAGTTATGTCATCATTTAGGACTGAGGATGATGAAAAATATTTTAAAGAAAAAGAATCTAGTGAAATAAAAAACAAATATTAAGGATTCGTACTTTAAACAATCCAAGTTCAAAAATATTTCATAAATAACCAGAGTGGAGTAAAATTCAAGAATGATCAAAACATGGATACAATCAAAGCTAGTATCCATAATAGATATTTTAGACTCAAAATAAAATTTTAATTTTTCTGTGAATAGTGTCGTATTCGTGAATAGTGACGTATACGTGAATAGTTCTGTATCTGTGAATAGTAACTCCGACATCAAAAGATAGAAATTTCACAATAAACATCATCACGCTTCGTGAATAATACTCGTGAATAGTAATTCGTGAATAGTAACTCATGAATAATAACCCCGACATGAAAAAGTTCTAAATTTGATAAAAAGTTCCAACTAATATTTCGGCATAATGATATTGAAGAAATAATATCATTTGAGAAGAAAATAACTTCCCTTACCTCGTAAAAACAGTACTTCTGACTGGAATACTGGATATAGTGCTGAAAAAACTTGCACCGTATAGCAATACTCAAAGTACTAAAATACTCACAAAATAAACTCGATATTATAGAGAGAGAAAGAGAGAGAAATCTTTAGTTTCTGGTGTGATTTTCAATTCTAACCTAAGCACCCTATTTATAGGAAATTGCTTAGAACACCAAAGCAGAAAATTTAATAAAATATTAATATTTAAAAAAATAAATTCCTACGCCTACTTTGAAAATCTGATTTTAGCCATTTGCAACACATGGGGGGCCAACCAAAACAATAAAAATGTTTTTCTAGCTATAAATATTTTAAACTTCCAAAAATCAATTATTCTGGAACCTCGGAATTTCAATAATTCATAATAAATAGCCCTTTTATCAGAAAATTCGAATCTCGCGTGCCTTTTTATAGGAAATTCAATTCTCTACAACTTTGCAGAAGAATGTTTTTCCAAATTCCAAACAGAAATTGACCGAAATCCACATACGGACGATTTTATAGGCTATAATCAAATTTCAGTCAAGAAATGGGGTCCACCGACACACAAAATATGTGTTAATCATTTAATGCTACAAAAATACTCTTCCTCCTCATATACTCATATATCCCACATTCATTGTAAAAATATCATCAATAATATATTATTAAAATAATATATTTAAATGAATTATTTTATCAGAAAAAGATAAAATATTAATTTTTAACAATTGTCACATTAAAAATTTTCTCCATCTATATCCACATAAACTCAATATTTTACTCATTATATACATCAATAATTAATTATTCATAAATAATATTACAGAATCACAGTACTGGCAACCAGACCGTTCCTAGGAAAGAGGGGGCTTTCCAATAAGAATTTCTCCTTACTGGCGCTCAATTAGATGACCAAACCTCTCCTTAGACAGAACTTTCTAGACATTGCCAATAATATTTTCTAATAATATTATTCAGATAATATGAATTATTGGTTCGAAAATGGAAAATACTGTGTAGTGATAATTTTTGAAACAACAGTAATATAAAAAAATCAACACAGCAATTATTGAATCAATAAAATAAAATACTGAACAGTAATTACTGTAACAATTATTGAGTAGTGCCTTCTTACGTAAGAATCAATAATTAGAGCAATACTGTGTGCTACTGTGCAACAACGCGTATTACTGTGTTTTAACCACCTAGTATTCAACAGTATTAACGGTAACAACTACGCCGTTATTTATAAATAACTTATACTTGTCGTTTTCTTCATCCAATCGCTTTCTGTTATGGGGCCCACACAAGGCTGCGCCGTCGTACGAATATTCCCCGATAGTAAGAATATTCTATGACCAAATGAATATTCTCCGACAACAATGAGTATTTTATAACCACTTGCTTATTTAAAATATTTGCGCATTTTACCCATAATTAACCACATTAATCAAATCAACCCCTTACTATTTCAAAATAATAATTAGAGAAATTAAATCTTTATTTATAAAAAGTTGGAGCCTTACATCAGTGGTTAAGAAATTTTTCTGGCATGCTAGACAAGAGTGCTTAGATTTGTTAAGTATAAAAATAAGTCTGATATGATGTTCAAGTTGTCTTGCATGCAATGTATTACGTTAACATGATTTAATATCAATTTTTCAAGGAAAACATATGAGCTTTTAAAAACAAACCTTGATGAATCTTGTGACCTCTAATCATGAATGATATGTGCACTCAACTAGTTAGGCATGGTATAAACTATTCAAGCATGTTTTAAAGTAACTTTTCAAAAGAGGGACTATACTTACTATGTGTAATTGAGTTTGATACATATGAGCATACGTATTAAGAGTCATTTAGCATCCTTATGTGGTTTAATGGTTAAAATAGCTAGTCCCTTGATAAATGAACCTATTTAGTCTTGACTAAAGAGTTTTGAAAAGGAAGTTTTAAACCCGATTTGAGTATTACCCCAAAGTCTATTTTAGATACCTGAGATGGTTTTCAACTTTGTCAGTAAATTTTTGAACTTATTAATCCTAGTTGAGCAAACGAATTCAACAGAAAATTAAAAGTTTTAGAAGTTAACCTCAACGTAAACAAATGAGGGAAAACCAAATTTGGTTTAAAACCTATCTTTATGTGCATATATCATGTTTAAAGATATTATTGTACTAACAAGAGAACTAGACCTTTAAAAAATCTCGATTCTGGTTCTGGTGGGGAGTAGCGCAGCTGCGCCACTCCCAAGCTTATTATCAGTGTGGCGGCGTCGTGCTGCAGAGTTGGCCAGAACAGTTTGTTAATTGTCTAGACCTTATAGCATTTCTATATATTTTTCGTAAAGATTACAAGGTATGAAACAAGATTATTTTAAAAGAATAAGAATGAGGGTGTAATGGGTTAACAACAGATGTAGTGAAATGAATGTTTTAAAAACCAAGTTAGGGGACAATGTAAAAATTTATTATTACATTGAGAATGTATGAATGTAAATGACTAATGGGTATAAATTCGTGATTATACAAATGTGTGGGAATACATGAAGTGCAGATTGCTATTAGTAGTTAAGTTATAGTTGATAATCTACGAGCCATGCAAGTCTTTTAGTTCCTATTTGCTATATGAATATGATAACTGTTAGTTTAATTATATTATGCTATGAGAATGTGGAATTACGTATGAAATGCATATGAAATGTATATGAAATTTGAAATTTAATCTATGACTATATGTTTAAGAAGTTAATCTATAAACTTGTTATGTGAGAAGCAACATGCGTAATGAATTTAAATGATTATGATTGTGTAAACAGAACATGATATTATGTGTTATGATGCATGAAAACTATTAGATTTGTTGAGTTGTCGAGCTCATCCTTGTAAATAACCATTTTTGCGGGTTAAGGATTCAAGGTAACGTTATGTGCTACTTCAATGATAGAGATCAATAGTAACACAAGAAGATTAATTATTTAGCTGAAGTTATTACTTTGAACTATGTTTAAAGTTCTAGAAGATGTACATGATAATAGTTCACGATGTTTAATACGTGGTGAGTTGTAAAGTTGTACTATTTTATATATAAAGGATATCGATTTGAGATGTAAAATTTTATACAGTAATTCGGATGTAGCGAATCATAACATAAATTTGATTCAAAGATATGTAATTGGTAAAGATTGTGATTCAGAGAAAATAAAGAAAGAAGATTGAAAATTTTTAAGTATTCCACATTTTTAATAAGATTAACATCAAATACGATGTAAAGTCAGGAATGGTTAACAACTGAGGTTGATTTATCTTATTGAAATTTTGGGGTCGTTATACAGATCCTGGAAATGGAAGGAATTAATATACTAATTGGTATCAAAGGGAAGTTGTACTTATTAATTTATCAATAAAAGTTATAAATAAACAAATGAATGTTGGATCGTAATGCACTAGGTCCATGGTAACAAGTACCTGGATTTGGGGGCGTTACAGCCACGTTCTAAACTTTTAGTTGTTACACATCTTTGAATGTCTGAGCAGACTTCATATCCAGAACGGCCATAAATTTTTTCGGGTTAGCTTCAATTCTCCGCTTGCTTACTAGATACCCAAGGAACTTCCTCGAATCGAGACCGAATATGCATTTTGTTGCGTTTAGTCAAATGTTGTGTTCACGAATAGTCTGTAAACAGTCCTTTAAGTCGTCTAGATGATCCCAAAAAGATACACTTTTAACAATTATTTTGTCAACATAAACTTCCATACTTCAGCCTAACTACTTCCCGAAGATGTGGTTCATCATCCTCTAATAAGTGGGCCCAGTATTTAGCAACCCAAAGTCATCTTCTTCTATGCGTAGATGGCCTAATGAGTAATGAAGTCAGTCTTTAGGATGTCCTCTTTGCACATTGAGATCTAGTTTTATCCCGAAAAACATCTCAGTAAAATAAACCCCGAAGTAGCATCAATCAATTGGCTAATATGTGGGAGGGGGTAGAAGTTCTTCGGGCATGTCTTATTCATATTTGTATAGCTGATGCAGATCCTCCACTTTTTATTCTACTTTTGGACTATCACCATGTTTGCCAACCACTCCAGGTAATCGATCATGAAAATGAAGTCAGCCGCTAACAACTTGGCCACTTCTTCATTAACGATCTTCTGCCGCTCCGGGGTAAAGATCCTTTTTTTCTACCGAATAGATTTCCTGGAAATATCCACACACAACCTATGTAAAACTACTGACTCATCTATCCCAGGAATATCACTAGGCACCTATGCGAAGATGTTTATGTACATCCATAACAGCTCTATCAATTATGTCCAAAGGGACTTCTCTAAAACTAAACCGATCTTGATAGTCTTCTCTATTTTCCCTGATATTAGCTTTATGCTAGCAAAGCGATGGGTTCGGTATTGCCTTCAATAAATGGTTCCACCTCGATCGACATCATCTGTCTCTACTTGCCGACCTCGATTCTTGATGAGATTAGAGTGCTTTACTAACACCTTCGAGCGATATCCAAATCCCTTTTGACTTCGTCGACCCCATTCGGTGTGGGAAACTGTAGTTTGAAGTGGGGTATCAAAGTCAACGCCTACAAATATACTAACATTGGGCGGCCTAAAATGGCATTATATGTCTAATCTACTTGCACTAAAAAGAACCTAATGTTCACGTCAACCTGCTAAGGAGCTTTACCAAAGATAACAGTGTTAGGTTTGTAAGATTTATGAACACAATCAAATTGTACAAAATAAGTTGAAACATGGTAAAATAGAGTTTTAAAATTTTACAAACCATATTCCCGGATCAACCTTTATACACAATTATTAATGAAACGAAAAGATGAAGAATAAGAATTATACCCTTGAAGATTCGAGCTTCCTCAAGTACAAGTTCACCTCTAATCCTTTTCGCGTTCAACTTGAATCCACTGGGTTTGATTCCTTCCTCTGATCAACGTTAGCCACCCAAGTGTTTGGCCTCTAGAGGTGATCCACTAAGGAAGATGAAAGATTCAAGAAGATGGGTATTTGGCAAAACTCTAGTTTTTATATCTCTCATAGAAGAAAAAGGTGTACTCTCCCAACTATTGAAATTACGTCTATCTCACACACTTATATCTGATATAAGACTCCTCTTATAAAAATATTAGGTAACCCTTCTGATCTAATTAGTAATTAGGGTATTATTTAATTAATTAAATTTCTTTAATTAATTAAGCTCCCTAATCTTATTAGGGATAATTAATTAAACTTTTAATTAATTAGCCTCCTAATCTTATTAGTTATAAATTAGAGTATTTATATTAAATTAATTCTCAAACTCCTTTAGAAAGTATAATGATAATAATTTTAATAATATTAATAAGACTCCTCTTATTAATTAATATTTAATATTTCTAAAATATTAAATAATAAATATTAAGCTATTTAATTTATTCTATCACCATAGATTAAATTAAAAACACTTAAAATATTATTACGATTATGACATTGACTTCTTAAATAATTTTTTTTCCTTTTATGGTGTGACCCTTTAGGTTCTCCATATTAAACGGGTTGCGAATAAATCAATTAGAACAATTCTAATCTTATTTAAATAAATAAATTAAACTATTAATTCATTTAAATAAATAATATTTATTCTACAATAGGGATAAGTATCCCTAGCGATTAACGAATTTCTAGATAATATAGATTTTAACATTAATCATAAAAGAACCTTTGAGTAACTAGTTATCGTACAATTCAATCATTTCACCATACAATGTCCTAATTAAATATAAGACATTGAATTACTGTCAAGTCTTATTTTATTTAATTATATGTATTTTGATTCTTAAATGCACAACTCCAAATAATGCAAATTAAAAACTCCTTTCTAATTTCATTCTGCCTTGCCCAAGGACTACTAAGTTGTCATTTATCGAATCACACAGGACATTTCTCTTCTTTTACTAGAACGATAGATTTTTTGTTGATCATACATTATCTCCATGTACAACTTATTATACCCAAACATACCCTTTGATATACCCTAAGGGTCTTAAAGAATAAGTCAAAGTATAACTCATCATACACAAGATACTGTGATGATCTCAAGTCCAAGGATCACTTGTACTACTATCACTACATGAATTCCTATTGACATGCAAGTAAATCTCTATTAGGTATTCCTTAGCGAGCCACGTTCAGTGTAATTATTTTCCAATAAGAACCTACATACTTGCTTTAGTGTCTCTACACAAATGATCACGAGATCAATCATCCTCATCCAATGATCAAGCAACGTATGTACTAATCTATCCGGTATCATTAATCCCATTTTTTGTAATCCATCGATTGGGAACTATTTTAGTTTTAAGCTTTCTAAGAATTTAGATCTCATTAGAATGATCATCATCATTATTCTAAAAGCATTGCTTAAAACTATGAGTTTATCACATATTATAAAGTAGCATCATGTAGATAATTAAAAGCTTTTAATAATTTAATACTTTTTATTAATAAATGAATAAGATTGTTACAAAGTATATGTTTTATCATTAAACATGATTGGCTTGTGTGCATACTACTTTCAATCTCCCACTTGCACTAAAGTAAATCGTCATGGTATCTCATACCCTTCTTCTCTAAGTGACGATTATCCTGCCATTGGATAAGCTTCAGTAAATGTATATGTAATGTTGTTCTTGATAGTCCACTATCTCTATAGTGATTTCCCATCTTTCAATGATTCTTATAATCAAATGAAAGTGTCCCAACACATGTTTAGATCCAAGATGAGACTTAGGAACTATTCCTAGTTCTGTAATGAACTTTTCATCCAAACAATCAACTTGCAGCTTCATTTATAGCTATATACTTTGTCTTTATCACTAAACCAGTAACTCTTTGTTGTTTGGAACCTTTTTAATTCACTGCACCACCGTTCATAGTAATGCCTTACCCTAAAGTGGATTTACTGTTGTCTTGATCAATCTGAAAAACATGAGTCTATTAAGCCCTCCTGTTTTAATTCAGACCCATCATGAATATGATCAAATCCTCTTGCTTGCACTCAACGTTTAAATTTGACCCCACAGAAGTTAGACTTTGACTTATTGGTTGAAATTTCGTTAGTAGAAACCTTAGTTACCTCCACTGTTTATAAATCTTGTTGATTCAAATCGACACTTTCACGTTACCTGTCAATATTATCTTTTTGAAAATCATGCCTTTGATGCGATTTTAGGAATCGATTGGTTAACTACCCATAATGCTTTTCGTAAGGTTGTTAGTTTTCATATTCCTAACCAGCCTGTTATGGGAATTCAAGCAACCATACCACTAAAGCCAATCATTGTTATATAAAGCCATAAGTAAAGAGCCCTGGTCCTTTCGTTGTTGACTTTTTTATGTGGAATGCACCGTAGCCAGACTTTATGTAGGCGATGTCGTGAATGACGATGGCAAGTTGATAAGTATCAATGTGACGTGTTATCCAAGTCTTGGATGAGAGTCACAGTTTTAAATGATATTTCTATTGATAATAAATTTTCTGACGTATTCTTGAATACTTCTTAGCCTACCCCTAGAGCGTGAAATCGAATTTTGTATTGACCCCAGTACAAAACCCATTTCTTAAACCCTCAAATATTTCTTCAACTAAAATGAACGTAACATGCGCCAAAGACGTTGACCCGAGCTGTTGAAGATTACGATCGTACCATTAATACCATCGTGGAAAAGCGAACGTGGTAGCTGACGCGTTGAGTAGAAGATCGTATGCGGTTACAAGTGTGAATATACGAACCCACATGAAGATAACGAATATATGATTAGAATCGACCTTAATCGATAAAGTTAAAGTCGTTCAAGCTACATACTCAGAGCTGATGAATGTGAAGAAGAAGGTTCAAGAGGGCGTTATTCTATAAGCAAGAATCGACGAAGAGAGGAAATTTCAACCCTTGATTTAATTGGCCCATTTGAAATCCTCGATCGAGTATGAATTGTGGCCTATAGACTCGTTTTACCGCCAAATATGTTGCGTGTTCATAACGTTTTTTTGTATCGATGTTACGTAAATATGTGGACGACCCGAACAACATTATTAATTTAGAACCGGACAAGATAACAGAAGATTTAACGTATAAGGATATATGTGTTAACATCTTGGATAAGAAGAATCGTATTCAACACTCAAAGTTTATACCTCAAGAGTTAGAATTTGAAGTGAAGTCAAGGTATCCTCACCTGTTCGGCATACCAGGTACGTACGTAAATTTCGAGGGCAAAATTCCATAAGGAGGGGAGATTGTGAGACCCCAGATTTTATGAATAAATATTTAATTTTCTCGAAATAATTTTTTTAATATTATGTTGTGGAGTTGAGATAATGTTATAGTTGTGGGTAGTATTTATAAATTTTGCAAAGTATGCAAGTTGTCATAATATATTCGATTGGTCGGGGAATATTCTTTTTGTCGGGAAATATTCGTACGACGGTACAATCATTGGTGGACCCCACAACAAAATTATTGTCGGATTGAGAAAACGACAAAAATATTTTTATGAGTATAACGGCGGAAGTGTTACCGTTAAAACTGTTGAACTACTCGATAGTAAAAGTACAGTAATACGCGTGGTTGCATAGTAGCACACGGTATTGATTATTGATGCTTATGTGATAAGTCACTCAGTATTGTTCAATCGGGTATTCGGGACACTTTTTTTGTCGGAGTACTATTCATGAGTTACTATTCATGGGTTACTATTCACCTAAATTACTATTTACCCGAACATTATTCACTCGGGTATTTGGGGTATTTTTCGTATCGGAGTACTATTCACGAGTTACTATTCATGGGTTACTATTCACCCGATTACTATTCACTCTAGTATTGTTCACTCGGGTATTTGGGACACTTTTTGTGTCGGGGTACTATTCACAGGGTACTATTCTCGAAGTACTATTCACGGGATACTATTCACCCGAAAAATATATTTCTTTTCGGTCCAAATTATTTTTGAGTACAATATTATTCCATGAAGAGATGTACTAATTTTTCAGACCGTTGGTTGAAATTATAATAAAGGTGATAAGTTTTGTTTTATTGGTATTATTAATGTAATAAAACAGAAAAGCTTTTTATATAAAACAAAATACTTTTATAAAGTTATTCTATAAATAGAATATATTATATTCTATTATGCATAGTGTTTTGCATAGTAATATCTTTTTATATAAAACAGAATACTTTTATAAAGTTATTTATTTTATTATACAATAATTAGAATATATTATATTTTATTATGCATAATGTTTGCATAGTGCCTGCATAGCGTTTGCATAGTAAAATCTTTTATAAAGTTATTCATTTTATTAGATTATAAATAGAATATATTATATTTTATTTAAAAGATTTTGCTTTAAATATGGACCGTCAGATTAAAGTAAATCAATCTGGACCGTTCATGAGTTAGTTACTATGCAGTCCATTTTTCTATAAATAGAAGCTCATTCCTTCATTATTTCTTACGAATTCACTGAAACTCTAGAGAGAGAAAATATAGAGAGAGTTCTTCTTCTATAATTTTGAGCGTATTTCTTTAGAGTTTAAGAAAGCTTTGAGCGTAGTGCAAGTTTTTTTCGAGTATATCCTCGACCTACTAGTCGGAGTACTCTTATTTCAAAGGTAGGGAATGTTATTTGTTGTACTCATAAGGGGTATTCTTTCTTTCTTATTCATGAAGAGAACTTTTGTTATTCCATTCTTTATTATTCTGTTGGAATAACATGTATACGCGGAATACCCTATACTTGGTAAAAATCTTTTGTTATTCCATTCTTTATTATTCTGTTGGAATAGCCTGTATACGCGGAATACCCTATACTTGGTGAAATTCTTCTAATATTCCGTTCTTTATTATTCTGTCGGAATATCCTGTCTGTGCGTTTACGCCGGACCTGATTGCATTATTTATTATTCTGTTGGAATAACCTGTCTATGCGAAGTACCACATGCATGGTGATTTCTGTTGTTATTCCATTCTTTATTATTCTGTTGGAACATCATGTCGGTGCGAATTTCGCCTGACCTGGTTCCGTTATTATTATTATTCTATTGGAATAACCTCTCTATGCGATGCATGGTGATTTCTTTTGTTATTCCTTTCTTTATTATACTCAGTTGGTTAAAGTTTTGACTTCTATACTCCATGAAATTAGTGGAATATCCTTGATATTTGCGCTTCATCCAGTATCTTTTCATGGAAATATTCTTCTAAGCATTCTAGAATTTTACTCTACAAAGCAGTATCATGTTGACAATTTGGACGTTAATAGTTCCTGAATAAATTAATTCTTGAACTTGTTTTATTGAATTCTTATATCATTGTCATCATCCTCATGTTTATATTTTTTTGAAAGTCATCTGTGGCCTGTAGTGCATAGATGGACTTGGTATGATTATGACCAGGGATTATTCGGTATAATCATAACCATAATGTTACAAATGATGTGGAAAAAGTCCTCATTAGCCCGTAGTGCATTGATGGACAGTTTTTGGTATGATTATGGCTATGGATTCTCTTTGACCGTAGTGCAAAGATGAATTATTTTATGGCATGATCAAGACCGTTGATGAAAACATGATTATCTTAAGCCGTAGTGCATGGATAATTCGTGGTCTTGATACTAAAGAATATCCTTGGCCGTAGTGCAGGGGTGATTCGATGATGTGGATTATTTATTAAGCTAAGTCCCAGCGATAAAAGTGATGAAAAACCTTTTAAATCATAAAAGATAGTAGATTTTATTCTCTACTTGACTCTTTTAATGGATTGCTTGTTCCGCTGCAGTTAAACTTGATGTTTGTTATATTGTATCAGTTTAACATTGTTGAAGGCTAACGATAATTTATTCTGCATTATCTTAGTCATAATATTTCTTACTGGGCTAGTTGAGCTTACCCTTCCTTTCACTGTTCTCTTCAGGAAATGAGAACGTAGCAGGGACTAGTCGGGGAACGGAGTGATGGTCCCAGATGATGCATTAGTAGTCTTCACTATTCTGTGAGATAGTGTGATAATAATTGTAACGAGGACTCATTTTGAGTTTGTATAGTCTCTAGTACACAATATTTGTATTCAAACTCATAGTTATGTTTTGTCGTATTGTACACGATAGTTGTATTTGTATTATGTACCATGTAATCTGGCAACCCAAGATGGGTGACGTATACCTAACTTTGGGGGCGTCACATCTTGAGTCGCCAAATACATGGTACAAAATTCAAATACAACTTAATAATACAACTGTCGTGTAAAATACGACAAAACATAAACTGAGAGATTTAATACGAATATTGTCTTCTAGACAGTATTCAACTCAAATGGAGTCCTCAATACATTTACCATCACACTATTTCACAGAATAATGAGGACTACTAATGCTATCATCTGGACCGTCACTCCGTTCCCCGACTAGTCCCCGCCACGTTCTCATTTCCTGAAGAGAATAATAAAAGCAAAAAGGGTGAGCTAAACTAGCCTAGTAAGAAATATTATGACTAAGATAATGCAGAATAATTTATTGTTAGTCTTCAACAGTGTTAAACTGATAAAATATAACAAACATCAAGTTTAACTACAGCGGAACAAATAATTCATTAGAAGAGTAAAGTAGAGCACAAAATCTACTATCTTCTATGATTTAAAAGATTTTTCATCACTTTTATCGCTGAGGCTCAGCTTAATAAATAATCCACATCATCGAATCACCCCTGCACTACGGCCAAAGATATTCTTTAGTATAACAACCATACATTATCCATGCACTACGAGTCAAGGATATTCGTGTATTCATCAATGGTCATGATCATGTCAACGACTGTCCATCAATGGTCATTTATCCAGAATTCAATATTGTCCAAATTGTCAACATGATACTGCTTTGTGGAGTAAAATTCAAGAATGATAATGTATCAAAAATGATTTGGACCGAAAAGAAATCAATTTTTGTTATGAATAGTACTCTGGGTGAATAGTACTCGAGTGAATAGTACTTCAGGAATAGTACTCTGTGAATAGTACTTTGTGAATAGTACTCATGAATAGTACTTTGTGAATAGTATCCGTGAATAGTACTTTTGTGAATAGTACCGTATAAATGGATAGTACTCATGGATAGTACTCCGGCATGAAAAACTTAAAATTTAACAAGAATGTGCAGAAAATATCCTTGTGAAGCGATACTAAATGAAGCGCAAATTTCAAGGATATTCTACTAATTTCACGGAATATAGAAGCAATACTTTAACCGAATGATGGTATAATACGAGACGAAATAATATTACTCAATACTACAGAATATGGAAGAAAATATTATTCCTATGGATACTTAACAAAATAATATCCCTTACCAGAGAAGAAGACTGGATACTGGAATAGCGAGGTAGCATACTTCTCTTCTACTTTCTCTCTAAAGCTTCTCTCTCTATAAATGCTCTTATGAGTCTTAGTGAATTGGTGAGAATGAAGGAAGAATAAGCTTCTATTTATAAGAAAACATAGTTTCGATAATTGCACGTTTTGGGGCTCGAAATATTACGGTATAATACCTTCATCTTTTCCTTCATTTTTAATTTAGTCGTGCAAGTATTATCAAACTTGCACCACCTCCCCTAATAATACATCTTGTGAATCAATAGTACAATCATGTGAATCTATAGTACAATCATGTGAAAAAATTAATTACAGTATAGTACCTTCATCTATACCTCTATTTTAATTTAGTCATGCAAATATTATCAATCTTGCACCACCTCCCCTAATAGTACATGCGTGTGAATCAATAGTACACACATGTAAACAAATAGTTATAAGCATGAGAATTAATAGCAATTAATTGCTCATTTATCCGATTAATTACCCGATTGGTCAATATAACCTCCAGACATCCATTATAATCAAAATAGATGTCGATTTCTACTAACACTAATAATTCCAACACAATGAAGCTATCAATTTCATCTTTAATCAACACGAACTTATTCATCATTCATATTATAACTCACAATATTTAACAACCAGATCGTTCCCAGGAAAGAGGGGGCTTTCCGATAAGGATTTCTCCTTATTGGCGCGCAATTAGGTGACCAAACCTCCCCTTGACAGAACTTCTAGATATTGTCAATATTGCAAATAATAATATGAATAACTTTGTCGTCTCAATTATTGATTTAATAATATAAAATATTATGCAGATGATACTGTGACAATAATGGAATCAATAATATGAAAGATATTATGCATCAATTACTGTAGCAATAATTGAGTATAACTGAGTGACTTCGCACATAAGCATCAATAATTAATACCGTGTGCAAATATGCAACCACGCGTAATACTGTACTTTTACCACCGGGTAGTTCAGTAATTTAACGGTAAAATTTTTGCCGTTATTTTAATAAAAAGATAATTTTGTCGTTTTCTAACTACGACAATACTTTCGTTGTGGGGTCCACCAATGATTGTGCCGTCGTACGAATATTCCATGTTAAAACGAATATTTCATGACCAATCGAATATTATATAACCACTTGCTTACTTTGCAAAATTTGTAAATAATATCCACAACTATAACATTATATCAAATCCACACCATAATATTCAAAAATATATTTCGAGAAAATTAATCTTTATTCATAAAAGTTGGGGTCTTAGAGATATAGTTATAAATTTTGCAATTATAATTCTGTGTCACACTTTATAATATATTAATATATTTCACAATTATAATTTGAAATAAAATTATCTCAATACGACACACGAGACCGACTCACACTAACAAAATAGAGTATCAACCGACATACGATACTGGTGGTCAAACCTTCCCAAGTATTCTGTCTGTTCCAAAATTAGATATATAATCTGACTTTTAAGGTCAAACGACGACACAATAAATTTTAAAATTAATATAAGTTATAAAAGTTTAGAATAAAATAAATTTTACATGCCCACAACTATAACATTATATCAAATCCACACCATAATATTCAAAAATATATTTTGAGAAAATTAATCTTTATTCATAAAAGTTGGGGTCTTAGAGATATAGTTATAAATTTCGCAATTATAATTCTGTGTCGCACTTTATAATATATTAATATATTTCATAATTATAATTTGAAATAAAATTATCTCAATACGACACACGAGACCGACTCACTATCAACCGACATACGAGACCGGTGGTCAAACCTTCCCAAGTACTCTGTCTGTTTCAAAATCTATCTAATAAAATACAAATGATTTTGAATTTCCCGCTCATTCAATAAATCATCTGGGCCGTCCAAAGTTTGGGATAAATCTCACCATCCATCTATCTAATAAAATACAATCTATCTAATTCTATCTATCTATATCTATATTCTATATATCTAATTATATCTAATAAAATACAAATGATTTTAAATTTTCCGCTCACTCAATAAATCATCTAGGACGTTCAAAGTTTGGGATAAATCCCACCATCCATCTATCTATCTAATAAAATACAAATGATTTTGAATTTCTCGCTCACTCAATAAATCATATGAGTCGTCCAAAATTTAGAATAAATTCTAACGTCCATAGTGCCGGAGTCACGGGACTGTTGCTAGTTAGATATATAATCTAATTTTTATGGTCAAACGACGACATATTAAATTTTAAAATTAATATAACTTATAAAAATTTAGAATAAAATAAATTTTATAATTAATAATTTATAACATGCCGCGTCGTTTGACATCAAAACCAAATTATATTTTTAATTTTGGAATGAGGGAAATATATCCCTGAACGTGACCCTTACGAGCAATGTCTCAAACGTTAGGTGGCCAAGAGAAAATCGCTCCACAGACCACAGGTAAACCCGTTGGAACTTAAACCCGAGCTCCTTTCACATCCCCCCTCGCCCTCCCTCTCCCTCTCCCCGTCCCCCTCCCCCTCCATCTGTCCCTCAAAAAGAGACGCGTCTTTAAATTCGCCTACTCACTTTCTCACTCTCTCTTTTCCCCCAAATTTTCCCAATTTTTTCTATGTAATTCATGTGCAAGAGGCCGAAGAAATTGAAAAATGTTGGAAGATCAAGTGGCGTTTTTGCTGCAGAAGTTCCTCGGGGACTACGTGTTAGGTCTAAGCAAAGAAGCTCTCAAGATCAGCGTATGGCAAGGTTAGTTACATCACTCGATCAAACAACCATTTTCCATTTTGTTCATACTCTTAATTAACTGTTTTTGTTTAATTTTTGTATTGCAAGCTTAATTAGTTCAATTCTTCGCAAGTTTGTCTGTATGCAAAACATTGAAATGTCTTTTTGAGAATTCAAACAATCAAAGGTTTGGATTGTGTTTAACTTTGTTTAATTTTGTTTTGTTTTTATTCAAACAGTCAATGCGTTCTGATTATTTGTTTTGAACATTTGGATTTGTTTTTGAAAAATCAACACCAAACTTCAGAACTGAGACAAAAACTTAACAATGGAAAAGGAAATTAAAGAGAATTGGACAGCAAGAAAAGAAATAATAGAAACAAAGATCAATTCACTTTGGGTAAATGATACTAAAAACTACTGAAATTACACTTATTTTATGTTTTAACCAACCAAAACTTTCCCATTATTTTTGTTGACCCTTTTTGACTGTCTATTTTTGATGACTTGACTTTTTAAATTATTATTTTTCAATAATTAGTTACATGGAAATTAATTTTTGATTGAACTAAATGAGATGGAAATTATGACATGTATTTTTCCCCAAACTCTTTTTTCTACCCCCATACACATTTGGACTCCAGAAATTCCATAAAGCAAATTGAAATAGCCCTAAAATGTCGAGTAGTACCTTCCTTGCCAAACGCCACCATCTTCGACACCAGAACATCCTCCGACAATCCTCCGGCAATCCTCCTTCGGCCTCCACCTCCTCTTCCACATCATTATTCACATAAACCTGAACAAAACCCTCCTCGATCTCTAGCAGATGGCCCGGTTCTTCCTCCGGTGAATAAATTTCTAGCGAAAGTGGTGGTTAATCGATGAAATGGCGATGAGCCATTTTTTCCCCTCGTTTTACGTATTGTTCCGTTTGGACTCCGCGCCGTTGTTCAATTTTTGTTTGCGGCTGGGGGAGGAGCCCCATTTGAACCAATAACTGGTATAACAATCAAACCAATCGCAATCAAAGAGAAGGGAAGAACAGGACCGTCGAAGATCGAACAATAAAAGAGAAGACTGTTTGCGACCGAGAGATATTACCTCGTTGACTTCGACGTCCCTTCCAGCGAAGCTCGCGACTCCCGTCTCCTAGTTTCGGCAGGTATGTCCTTATTTCCCCCCCGTTTCTTATGTGTTCTACAGCTCTGTTTATGCTGCTCCTTTTTTTGTTAAGTGCCACTGCTATATATGCTCTGTTTCTGTTTTTGTGCTCTGTTGATATATGCTTTGACGGTACCTGTTTGGCTTTTTTTGATATATGTCTGATTGTTATATGTACTTATGTTTACTGGCTTCTTTTTTTTGTTTCCCATATCATTCATTTTTATTAATTATATTATATTCCTTTTTTTGATTGATATGCCTTTTCTTTCCATCTTTTTTAATACTAAAGAGGTTACATTCGGAGATGATATCACATTTTCCTTATAGGATAAGAAACAATTATCAAACTTTGCTTTCACTTTGTTGTAATGGCTGGAAGTTTTTTTGTTTCCAATCCCTGAAAAAAGCCTTTACTTTAGTTTAGTGTTATTTAGTCGTCGACTAGGCGACGACTAGTCGTCAAGTCAGTACGAAGTAGCAAGTCATCTGTGCGACTTGGTGGGAGAGGCCAAAGGCGAGCAGACAACGATTTGGACGACTAGGACGACTTCCGGACGACTTGGGCGACTATTTGATGAAGTGGTCGACTTGGTCATAGCAGTTGTGGTCCGACCTAAAGCTTAACAGGGTAAAAAAAGAAGATGACTAAAGTTCGACTGAAGTACTGAACCTAATCTATCGAATCCAACTTCAAAATAGCGGAGAGGGAGAACCGAAAGTACGAAACGAAAGAGGGAGAAACGAAACCTGCTAATCGATCGATCAATCAAGCCCAACAACGAGACTCTGACGACTTGACGATATACATGTATGCTTCTCTTCTCATTCTCTTCTTCTCGTTTGATTTGGCTTTGATTTGACGATATACAGAGTGATTGCTGGACTTTGTTTGGTTCTCCTCTTCCGAGAAGATGATCGTTGCGACGACGATGGTAATTTAAGAGGAAGAGAGATAAATCTGAATGAGTTTACTTGTTGTAACCCACTACCAAACTAAAGTGATGCACAACAGGCCGGCCTGGCCTGGTCCGGCCTAAGCCTGCCAGGCCTTAGCTGTTGACCAGGCCAGGCCAGGCCAGGCCTTGACTTTTTAACCATAAGGCCGGGCCAGGCCAGGTTTAGAACACAAAAAGGCGACCTGTTGAGGCCTACAGGCCAGGCCGAGCCAGGCCCAAGTGCTCTTTACTTAAAAAAAATTAAACTCAACTTCCCCTCCATTTAATAAAGAAAGGTAGGGACAAAAACTTTTTATTAGACTATGTGGGACTATGCCAAGTCTAGCCAAACTCAACACAAGCCCAAGTACATTTTACTTGAAAATTTCCTACTTGGCATCTCCTCTATTTATAGAAGAAAAGTAGGAACAAGAGATGTTAACTAGACTGTGGGACTTTGAAACAAAAATACAATTGAACAAGTTTAGAGTGGATAGCCTATTGATCAATAGAGTGGATAACTCAACAAGTTTACAAACGTAGGGAGCAAGAAAAATCCTTTTATAAAACTCAATTAATTCCTTCAAACTTAGTTTCCTTTTCTGTAAACAAACTTCCAGTTCTTTCATTCCACATGTTTTATATTAAGTGAAAGGGAATTGAAGTTTAAGAGCTGAAGTAGCCATTCCCCACCTTCACCATACCACCCAAAAGCAGCAATGGAGAAAAATGTTACAATGGTTAATCTAGTAGTTTAATGATCTTCACCGGAATACCACTTCTCATAGCATCAACTTACATCAAAGGTATAATAAATCAATACAGTCATTAGCATTTCAATAATGTTGTTATATAAAGCTTTATTATTTTCGTCTCCATAAATTACTAAACATGCTAATGTTTCTTTCCTTTTTGCTACTTAGGAGTGGAAGGAACAATGGGAGTAAATTATGGCACCATGGCAGACAACCTTCCTTAGTCGGCACAAGTCGCGCACTTCCTCCAAGAATCCACCATCATCAATCGCGTTAGGCTCTTTGACACCAACTCCGATATCCTCAAAGCCTTTGCTTACACATGTATTGCTATTATTGTCACCATTCCAAATGACCAAATTCCATTTCTCACCAAGCTCAATTTTGCTCAAAACTGGCTAAAAACTAACGTTGTACCTTATGTACCTGCCACCAACATAATCCAAATTCTAGTTGGTAACGAAGTTGTCTCCACGGCCAATAAGTTAATGATTGCAAATCTTGTCCCTGCAATGCAGACCCTTCATATGGCCCTTCAATTCTTCTTCCATTGCCTTCTGCCAACAATGGTGTTTTGCAGATTGTTTATAAGATTTAAGATTAATAGAAATGGAATCAAAGTGAATAAAAAAAGAGGAAGAAGAAATTTATTATTAGGCTGATCATATGGGATCTTAGTTTAAGTCCCACATCTCCTAACCACTAATTTATCATGGTGTTGCTTTATTCATATTGGTTGGTTGATTGACAAATTGTGTGTGTGGGTTATATATATATGTATTATAATGTTGCTTTATTCTTATTGGTTGGTTGATTGACAAATTGGGTGTGTGAGTTATAAGAAATTTTCATCCGATTGCATAACTGTTGCATTACACAGTGCCTTTCCATTCTCCTATAAATAGAAGCTCATTCCTTCATTATTTCTTACGAATTCATTGAAACTCTAGAGAGAAATTATAGAGAAACTATAGAAAAATATTCTGCTACTTCCCTACTCTTATATTCAGTTTCTTTTACGGTAAGGGGTATTATACATAAAATATTAGGGTTTGCAGAAAGTGGGTCATGGCGGAGCAAATTAGATTTTGGATCTTGTCATGTGTGATGCTCTTCTCGCCCAACTTTCTTAACTATCGATTTGGGTACGTCCTAGCCGCCATCGTTAAACTTCTTTATCTTCAATCATCATTGTGTTGCTCTTTATTTTGAGAGAATTCATGCCCAAATTAGGCGAGGGTTCTTGTTAATTGGGAATTTGGGGAAGAATGAATAAATTAATTTTATTTTATGAGTTTGATTGGGGGAAGATAACTTAAATCTGGCTACAGACGATTATGGGGAAAGGAAAAGGAAAATTGGAAAAGGAACAGGGGAATCTGGCTATGAATGATTGGATGAGAGATAAAAAATTTATGGAAAAGGGAAAGAGAATGCCTTAAGTTTTTTTGTATATTACGAGTCTCTGACTTCTACTTATAATTATTTATTAAAAAAAATATTTAGTACAAAATTTATTCCTTGGGATAATCCAACAACTAGGCCTATGATGCTCGGGTAGTCTCATGGTCAAAATTTCAAACATAAAGTTTTGGGTTCAAATATGGGGATAACCATGTTTTTGGCAATTAATTTGGCAAAATACATGTCAGCGGTGCCACGTGTGTCACGCAGGCAAGTCAACACACATGTGACACCCGGGGGTTCAATATCCAAAGTTTTTGACAGAAAGGGGCTTGATTTGCGTTGACAAAAAAGGGTTCAATACCCTAAAACACTTAAAGTTTAATGGTCACATTTGCATTTTACCCACATTATAGCATGTCAAAATTTACCACGTTAGATATTCATGTTTTTTTTTTAATTTAATTTTTTGTAATAAATATTGGATTGCCATTAAATGAGAAATAGCAAAACAGAGGAACATATTTGTTAAATAAAGTTAAACAAAAGATAAAATTGAAGTAGTACCCAAAATTTCAAACTCTTGTTATTACATTCACCATCAATGCATAATAATAATTTCGATTTGGGAAGTAATAATGCACTTTATTTTTATTATTTGCGTTTTAAAGTTAAAATAAATATTGTTTGTTCTAAAATAAGGTGCAACTAGTAAAATAGCAAGTGAATTTTTCCCTTTAAATTTTATACAACATTGTAGTTTTTCTCCTTTTATACTTCTTTGTACATTCCTCAATCGTCAAATACTAACAAATAAATTATCAACCACCACACAACTCAAATGGTCAAACCTTCCCAAAAATACAACACCACCCTCACTTGAATTGTGTCTAACGTGGATAAGAGGCGAAGCTCTAGTGGTAAGCCTGTTAAACTCTATCCGAGCTTGTGAGAGCCCCGAATCCGGGTCCCAAATCACCGCGGATCCGGTACAATCATTCTATCACTATTGCGGAAGATATAAACATAAATTGTTTATACAATAAATTTTACACACTTTTCCCCAAGGTCGAGTAACCTTAACTTATACACAATTCATAATCTGTCTAACATATAACCTTATTATCATACTATACTATTACACTTAAGCTGCACATAAAATCCCAAGCTGAACTTGGCTTTATCCTTTCCTGTATTCGAACGTATTCGCCTTATCTTCAATGTTTATCATGATAGCAAGAGTGAGCAATAAGTTTGCCCAGCAAGTTTAAGTTCAATAAATTAAGAATATATCATGATTGAAAGAATTGAACAAAAGATGGCTACAGTTCTACAATATAATTGCGAACTAGCATGAACAAATTTTACATAGATGAACGAACATTGAACATGAACATATATATATCTGGACCGAATGGTAATGAAGGTGATCAGCCTTTCATACTTGATGAATACTTGCAGTATGCACATAGTGCAATTTAAAAATTCTTAGACATGACAATCAGTAATGATTAACCACAATTATAATTGAATACTACAACTCGAGGTCGAGTTAAGAAAAATTTGTCTGAACTGTTGATTACCGCTAAACAATTAAATAAGCTTTGTCTGAAGACCTAATATTAATAATATTGATTTTCAAGTATTAGAATAATATCATCACAATATTTAAAATAACTAAACACATTATCACATAATTCTATCCGTCTATAACACACATAAGACAACCTCAAGTCAAACTTTTACAGTTTTGAGTCGAGTTCGGTACAATTCTGACATCCCAACGGCCTAGTCTGACCATTATCGAGTTTAAGTTCAATTAAACTCTGCCTAAACACTTAACAATTATCTTAGATAATTTTATTATCAGTCAAAATAATTTTTCATAAGCTCGTAATAATTTTCAGATAATTATTATCATTTATCATGAATTTTCAATCATTAATATCATATTTATAAGAATTAAATACCACATAATTCCTTTATCAATAATATTTATTTAATACCAAATATTAATGAAAATCATAACATAATTTTATAATATATTTATAATATATCAAAGTATTTTTAATACCTTAAAATCACATTTTTATGATTTTTAAACCTTTAAATCCTTTATCCGATAATTGCTATTAATATTAAATATTAATTTTTTTCATGACAAAATATCAAAAGTTATATATTATAACTTAAAATATTTTTATAACACTTAAATCATTTTTATATGATTTTTAAATCATTAATTCTATTTTTCCATAATTTATTTAATATATTTATTTAATAAATTAATTATCATTAATATTAATTAATTAATGAAATTCATCAAAAAAATATTAGAAGTCTTAAAAAAATAACTTAAAATATTTTCTTATACCATAATATAATTTTTCATGATTTTTTGTGTATTAAAATCATTTTTCAATAATTTTTTTAATATTATAATTAAATAAATTAAATACCATTATTATTCCAAAAATATTAAATATTTATGAAATATATTCAGAATAATTAAAAACTAATTTTCAGGCTTTAAAATAATTTTTAGGAATTTATTATGTATTTTTAATAATTAAAAACTATCTTTATTCTTTTATTAAATAAAATAATTATTTTTAGAAAATAACTGTCGCTAAAGGGCCCTATAGCGACGAAACTATCGCTATAGGTGTTCTTGAGTTCATCAAACCCTGAACTTCATGTCAGTGGCCAGGGTAGGTGGTTTGACTGTCATTTGATCTTAGCTCTTAGTGTTTTCTGGACAGTTTAGGGCATTAGTGTTGTAGTATTTATGTACTACTACACTTACAAACAAACATCATGGCTAAACAACATCAGATCAGTGAGTTATTAGCCCCCAAAAAGTCTGACAACGCTGTTCTTCATTTCTGGGTTTTCCAGAAAATGAAGAACAAACGAAGGTGCTATATTTAGATCATTATAACTTGCAATACATGTCTTATTGGTGTGATTTAAAGATTCACACTTGTAGCTGAGATGTCAAAGAACAAATCTATACAATCAGATTAGTCTAACAACACCACCAAATGAAGCTTTCATCCGGTCAAACTACCTGTCAGAAACGCGTTCTTGAACAATCTGGGTTTTCCAGATTGTGCATCCGGCTGATGGTCAACTATAGTTTGACCAGCCACAACTTTAATTCTGATGCTAATCTAAGTGTTATAAAGGCAGGGATCGATAGTCCATATGTCAGACTACAACATTAAAATAACAACATGGCCTAAATAGCAAACAGATGCGAGATCGGAAGCTTAGAACATACTTGTCAGAGTTTTTGGGAATTTCTGGGCTGCCCAGAAAGCAGTTTCGTGATCGGTCAATTAGGTTTGACCGTTCATAACTTGCAATATAAACATGATCTGAACCTGATTTCCGTTCCAGATCCTAGTACACATGGCATACTACAGATCTATAACATAAAACATACATAAAACCTAACACACGGATCTAGAAGCCCTGACATATAGCTGTCAGACAACTTTTTCAACTTTTTCCAGATTTTTGAAAACTTGATTTTCGAGCACTTTGATGTTATGAATCTGGGATCTAACAACCCAGATAACTAAATGACATCTTATAACACACTTCTAAACAACAAATCACATAATCACATAAAATTTTAAGGATCTAGCCAGGTTTAGGGTTTTATACCTTTAAAGCTTCGATCCTTGAACTTCTGATCTTTGATCTGATATTTGAAAGTTAAAGGCTGATCTAGTCCTAACTTAACACTCATATTCACTTTCAATCTCGAATTCTAGAGAGAGAGGTCTTGGACAAAATGAAAATTAAAGTAAATATTTTTCTTATTTTAATTCTTGATCTTTTTGATCCATGGTTGTAAATGTGAGTAGGTGTCCACCAAATCTGATCTTGGAAGATTTAGATCACATGAGATAAGCTTTGGCTTAGTGAGTCACCAAGATTTGCCATATCTTTTGCTTAAGTTTTAAGAAAATGGTATTTTAGTCATTTCACATTTAATTTTAAAGGCATACTTGTCATTTGCCCTAACCCTTGGGGTTTAGGGTTTAACCCTTAGATTTTTTAAATTTAATTTCTAAGATTTCCAAATTTCGATTTTCAAAATAGAAAATTAATATTTTTAAATTATAACTAGGATTCTATAATTATAATAAAATTTCCTAATCATAATTCAAGATTGCTAATTAGGATTATTTTTTCCTAATTAAAATTGCTAATTTAGCAATTTAAGTTTCATAATCATGCATTAGGGTTTCTAGCTGAACAATTAGGGTTTTCTAATAATCAATTAGGGTTATCCCTAATTAAATATATAATCAATAACATAAAAACCTTTATACTTATCTTCAAGCTCCCAAATTAGGGTTTTGATAATTTGAATTAGGGTTTCAGATTCCCGTAATTGAAATTAGGGTTTTCAGAACTAGTTTTAGGGTTTATTATAAATCGTAAGAATTTTCTAACTGAACGTTGACGTTCTGAATATAATATTAGGGTTTTTTACTGATATAGCTTATCTGGTCAATCCTTGACCCTTAACCACATACTGTACACATATCATACCATATATACAGAACATATTTACTTATATCCTTAATCTTGAATAATTCACCACAAAAATTTTAAATTCACAAAATTCCTTCTCGGAAATCTCAAATCCATTCACTTATTTTCTATCTAGATTTATTATTTAACCTTAATTCAATATTTTAAGATTTTATAAATATCCAAATTCTCGGGCACAGAGCTCCTTTCACATTTTCAGTTCCATTAGTACCTGTAAAGAGGCGTGTCTTATATTCAGGTTCCTCTCCTCTCACTTGCTAATTTTGAGTTTCTACGCTATTCTTTTGCAACAATTTCTCTCATCAATTTCCCAATTTGTGCTCTATGTCATACGTAACAAGAAGGAATTGGGTAGTTTAACATGCTATAACACTAATGTTGGTTAAATATTCTCCAAGAGAAAACGTAATATTATCAATATTTGTCCTAAGAATGTCGCAAAACAACCCTAGGAAACATATAAATAGTCCTACACAACTTTCCAACATAAATTTGGAAAAGAGAAATAAAATAACAAAACTAAGAAATTCCAAAGTGTGACCAGCTCTAATCCTACTTAAAAGAAGTTTTTCTGGCTTAATACGACATTTGTCATGGCCGAATGCGACGAGTCTTGTAGGTCTCGTCTAGATACTCAACTTGATATATTATGGGTTGCGTTTCCAAACGTATCAAAAGTTATACCAACCCAAATACGTAATATTAGTACACCAAGTCCCTCTGCGTAGCTTTCCGCTGGTTCGACTCGTTCTGGCTTTTGGCAGTTTGGCTTGCATCAGTATCCCTGTAGTATTGTAGTTCATGCAGAAAAGTGAACCAAAGAGATTGGAAAAATGTTGGAGGATGAAGTGGTGTTTCTATTGCATAAGTTCCTTGGGAACAACGTGATAGGTCTCAAAAAAGAAGCTCTCAAGATCAGAATATGGCATGGTTCATCCCGTCACTCGCTCTTCACAACCATTTTTCAATTCACATTCGCTCTAAATATAAATTCTCAATTTCACTCTTGTATTTGATACCTTAATTAGCTGAATTCTCTGCCGCTTCGTCTCTCTGAGTGTTTGTATATTTGTACTAAATTTTTAGAGTGTCAAACATTGAATTTGAATTATGTTGGTCTAGAATTCAAACAATCAAACCCTTTCGATATATATTCAGTTTGTAATTTATTTACCTCCCTATTTCTATGGAGCTGACATCTCATGATAAGAACTTGATTAGATTGATAATTGTGTCGGTTTGTGCAAATGTGGGACTGTGCAAGCTGCCATTTGAGTCAGAAATTGTTCTTTGCAGCTGTGGTTTATCATTATTTCATTGTTATACGTAAATTGGACTAGTGCCATAGGCTGAATAATATCTTGGATTCAATGTGCTAGTGTTAGGATCGATAATTAACCGGTTCGAACCGGTTACTGAATCTACCTAAAACCGGTATACCAAACTGTTTAGCCGGTCTGGTTTTTACCTACTTTTGTACCGGCATGGCCTTTCAAAATAGGAAGCCTGTAAATATTAAGCTTTTAATTAAGCTTCACTTGGTAGTCATTTTATAAGGAAAACTTCCTTAAGACTTTTCCCAATTAACGACTTGAAGACCATCAAGGCCTTTACTTGGTAGTCGGGTTCATTGAATCATATTTTGTGTTTAAACATGTTAATGTATGGATTATTGGAGTTGTTGTAGTCGGGTTACACTTGTCTTTGCATTCTCTTTTGGTTTGCATTTAACTTCCAAAAGCTATAGGTAGAAGAAAGCTTTGAATGATTGGGGAGATGTGTCTTTTTTTTTTGTGTTGTATAAAAATTTTCACATGGTTAGAGTCAACAGTTGTATTAAGAATTGAAAATAGGTGGCGATTAAAAAGAGAAGCAGCATACCTACCTCCTTTGGCTTTTCTACCTAAAGTAATCATATTTTACGTACTTATTTTTTACCTCCTCTTTCAAAACCTATGCCCGGTCGTCGGTCAGTTGGTCCTCTGGTCGTCGTGTTAATTTTTCTTTTATGTAGAAATATAATTTAAATATTGAGGCAGAATCTGATGTTGGAAAGCACAGAGCTGGAGGTAACAATTTATAGATATAGTAATCATTTTTAGTTTTTTATAAAAAAATTAATGAATTGATATTTAAAATTTCAACCATCACTTATCTTTAGTAGTCGGAATCTGTATGCACGGATAGACACAAGCCCATTAAATTTTGAACATAATCCTTTCTGTAATCTTCAATTAAAATAAATCTATTTACTGATCACTAATAAGTAATGGGCAAATTTTAATTTAGTCTAAAAAAAAGGGATAAATGTGTGATAATAAACTAATAAGTAATAAATAATGAATGACCACCACTGCATGTAAGGGAGCCACTGCAGATTCCAATAAGTCCCACGTTGTTTAATATGCCTTCTCTTGCCTTACCTTTGTTTTATAAATAGAGGAGACCACCGCAGATTCCAATAAGTCCCACATTGTCTAATATGCCTTCTCTTTTTCTTACCTCTGTTTTATAAATAGAGGAGAGTTAAGCTAATTTAACAAGGCTAGACATGAAAGTCTAAATATAGGCATGGTTTTTTTGATTGTCCGGCCTGGCCTTGCCTTTTTTCTATTAACGGTACAATCGGTTCGGTCCGGTACATACCGGACATATAAAATAACTAACCGGAACCGAAAACCGGTTTATACCGAACCGGTTTTCTCTGTCCCAAACCGGTTAGTTCGGATCGGTCCGTAACCTAAAATTTTGACCACCCCTATAGCTAGTGTAGACTGGTTGAAGAGTAATTCACAGTTTGGAGAAGTATGCTTGGATAGAAGGCAGAATTGGACATTAGTATTATAATGTGAATCTTGAAAGTTGGGGAAGTAACTAGGGAAGGGTTTGGGGTCCTGGCCTCTGTGGGACGGGTGAAGGAAGACACCACTAAATTTAGAATATATTCACGGCCAATGGTGTCGTTAATAACAAATGTGTGATAGTCTCCGCAAAAGTCATCTCAGCATCTAAAGATTCAGTTCATTACATCGTAAAGATATTGAACAGTACGTGTTCTATAGTCCCCATTTACAAGTCTATATATTTCAGTTTCTCGAGGAGTTTGCAAAGTTGTTCATTTTCAGTTTTTGGCGAGGCTAGGATTTCTCCCCATTGTCTTGGATAGGTTGTTGATGACTAGATTTGTGCTTTAGTAGTCATGAGGATGACAAGGTTTGTTGTGCGCGTTCATATTTAGAGAGGTAAAGCAAAGGAGCCAAGAAAACTTTGGAATGAAAAGAGATCTATCTCCAAAGTATTGTTGCCAAATAATCTGACCATGTCTAGCCTCATTTCTCTCGTGAGAAATAAATGAATCAGTGAACTTCCAATTTCTTGTGTGGATGACATGTGTTTTTCCCTCTCATTCGTCTGCATGCGAAATTTGTTCGTGGTAACCTTATGTAAAATATAGATATACTATTGCTAATTATTAAAGATGTAATTGACATTGTCAAAATTTAACTTGGTCAATGTGAATTACCTATTCAAGCATCCATGTATTCCCTGATTTTCAGTTTTGAGCTTCGTAATGATTAAGCTTGGCTCGTTTTGATTAAATTCTTTTATGTTTGCCTCAAATTTAGGGTTTCTTTTTAGCTAAAGAACGATACTACTAGATAGTCATCATCCCTAAAATTCAGAAATTAAATGCCTTGAAATTCCTCATAACGCTTTGCAACAATTTTCTCTCTTTAAACCATGTTATCTATAAATTTATATGTACGTCTTAAAACATGATACACATTGTTGAATCCATTATAATCTAACAAATTGAACTTTAGATGAACTGGTACAATTTTAGCCTTGGGTAAATGTTGGGAGTGCATTGTAGTTCGAGGCCAACAAGACTTTTGGACCTTCGTTTATTTTCTTTTTACCTGGTTGATTGGTGTAATAGTGGACTTCAATCATTTTTGAAGTTACTTTTTACCAAAGATATGTAATTGATACAAATTTCCGTTCCTATATAAAGCTAATCCTTTTTTAGGTGAGTTGTTTGAAATCTAGTATTCTAATTTCATAAAAAGGAAACCCGAGTAATGAATCTGTTCTGGTTTGCTGATGATGGAAACTTAATGTTTGACAAGCTATGTCGGCCTTTTGTTACCGAATTGTTTATTGATATCCTTTTGTGGCACTTTCTAACTTGTTAATTCAAATTTGCAACAGGTGATGTGGAGTTGACAAATATGCAGCTGAAACCTGAAGCCCTTAATGAATTGAAGTTGCCTGTAAAGGTTAAAACAGGGTTTCTTGGATCTGTGAAGCTTAAGGTTTGCTCTGACAAAGATTTAAATGTTTAAAGGTGAAAGGTGATTGTTGTTTCTTGTGATAAAATAAGAAAAGAAAAAAAAGAAGAAAATGGTGGAAATTAATAAATTAAAATCACACGCCCTATAGAATCATACATATATATAGAAAGCTAAAATGAAAACAATGGTAAACAATTAAGAAAAAGGGGGAAAAGGTAAAGAGAGAAATAGTAAAAAAAAAGAAAGTGGATGTCATACTTGATACTCGGCCTCATATGTGGTATGCACAATTGTACTCTGTCCTTCAAGTCTCTTTTTACTATTTCCTCAATTATTTTTGGCCTATACCTCCTTCTTATATCTTACTTTTGATATAGGACTACTCTTCTAACACTCACAGGTGCATCTATAGGCAGACTGTGGAAATTACCAAACCAACCCAAGTGATGTTACTTCATATTCACCTTAATTGGTAAAATTTGGTACTACCTCAACTTTCTTTTAAGTACCCTTATTTCTGATCCTATCCAACCTTGTGGACTAAACGTCCACCTTAACATTCTTTTTTCAACCCCTATCTTACGCATAAGTTGCTTTTTAGTCGCCAAACATCCAATTCCATATAGCATGCTCTAATAGCGACCTACCCAATTTGTTGTAGAAATTTTATCGCGACTTTCATTCTCACCATCATATTTCCTTTTATGAAATGTCGATTTCAAGTATGTAATGACATCCTTCTTGGACACCTCCTGTCCTGTTGACAGTGTCTATATCTCTTTCTTACATTGCTGAACTTGCACTTCATATATATATATATATATATATTCTTTTTTTGTGATAAAATAAGAATACTTTATTGATTAGAAGAGAAAATTACAACGCATGACGAGAACAAGAAGTCCTCCCAACATAAATTTAAGAAAACAAAAATGAGAAACTAAATATTAATGAAGCATCGTCCGCCAATCTCTTTGAAGATCGGATAAAGAAATTCCTCCAAAAGCTCCCATTGCATGAGCCCAAAGAGAAGCAAAGAATGATATTTTATCCCAAAGTAATTCAATATTTGTACTCTGATCGCAAAAAAATCTAGCATTCCTCTCAATCCAAATCCCCACAAAATAGCAAAACAAGCACATCTCCAAAACAAGCACTTCATAAATTGTTCCCCTTCTCCATATTTCCAACGTAGTGTTAACAATTGTTCCTTGGCATGTGGATTAACACAATATCACATACACGATGCACCATGAGTCTATGACACTTCTTCCTGAATACTTTTGTTAGCTCATTAATAACTAAAGTATCAAGACTTAACAATGAAGTGATTGGAATTTTTTTGACGGTTCATTACAACTTTACAAGTCTTTACACGAGTAGTTGCTACATCATAGATGATGTTCTTAATCACATTAACATACTTTGTAGGTGTAGGAAGGAAATTGAACCTCGCTAATTAGGGTTAGGTTTTTTTGCTGGAGAGGTAAGAATCAATAGGGATTAACAATTGATGACCAGAAGAGGGTAAAAATTAGGGTAAGCTCCCAAGGATTGACAGAGACAGAACTCTTGTGAGGCTAGAGAATAGATGAACTGTTGTTGGAAGTTCTGGAACCCCTGAAATGATATGGAGAAGGGGTATTTATAGAGGTCACATGTCAGACGCATGCCTATACATTGCGCGTTTGGGCCCTAGGTCTGCACATGCCTTATATATAGCTCTCATCCAAGGAAGCTTGGCTATCCTAATTTCTATTTCTCCAGTCCAAAACCCTCAACTGCAATCCCAATATCTGCATAGGCACATTATCCTGAGCTTTTTGCTAGAGAAACATGATAGAGACCTTGTTGGCTGGAACCATCTTTCTGAATCTTCCGGGATTGCTCATCTAGAGAGAGCTTGTATCACTGCAACTTTGTGGTACATAGCATATATAAGTTATAAAAAGGAGTCCTTCGAATGGTCCCACATGAGGGTCTATGGCCGACAACCCATGGGAGGCCATGGCATGGTCAGCCCATCTCGATGATGCTCTTTATTTGGCCGTCCGCTCATTTGGAGTGAGGCTCTTTGTTTGCCACTCCCTCATGGGGTTTGAGGCCCTTCGCGGCTTCCCTTGGTCGCCCATCATGGGAAGTGGGGCCGTTGTTGTGCCTTTCCTCCTTTTATGCAGTGGGTTGTTCGTATCGGTTAACTAGGGTCCATTGCTTGTGCGTGCTCCCCTCCTTTACTATCGGCATATGCAACCCTCCTTACATTTATAGGGCTCACAGTAGGCAATTTTTTCTCAAGAGCCCACCAAAAGGTCTTCCTGATCAGATTATCATATTCCTTCTCTAGATCGATGAACACCATATGATTTTATTCTTCTCTCCTTTGTACGTTTTCTTGTCATTGCAAGCTTGTATATACGTATCTGTCTCTAGTTAATCTATCACTTTTTGAATTGGTTTCTACTATTGTTTTCAACCATGGTGTTATGCCTTGGAAGCAGTTTTCTTGCTCCTCTTTATGAAAGATGTCTCTTTGCCTTGTGCACTCGGGTACAGTTAGACAGACGAGTTAGATGCTATATTCCCTACCATTCCTATTGGTTTTTTCTGTTTCTCCCTCACTTTCTGGCAGACCACAAGCAGGCAAACTGTTACCAAGATTTTTTTGAAATGTGAAAGATGCCTTTTCTTACATTGAGTTCATTTCAGTTTTGGTTGACATAATATAAAATTCTTTAATTTTGTTTAGGATCAATATTACTACTTTCTAATGCTAATATTTTTTGCACAATATTATTACTAGACCTGACAATATAGTTAGTTAACTGTTGGGTCAAACCACATTAACTGGAACCAAATGGGCTGGTTAACCATTTTTATTTATTCAGGTTGGTTAAAGTTTGGACCTATATTTTTTAAAACAAATATAGTTCTGAACCGGTTAACTATTTTCAACCCATATTCCATTTCGATCCAAATCGAAAAGTTCTTTTATCATCTTTTCTTCGCTGTCGACATTTAGTCTGAATGTACACGTTTTAGTATATTATATATACCATATTTACATTTATAATCGAGTATATTATATACATTTATAAATACCTTTTTAATTCTCAATGATTTTTACATTTAGTCTGAATGTACACGTTTTAGTATATTATATATATACCATATTTACATTTATAATCGAGTCATATAGATTATACTTGTTAGCTTGGCTCTTCCACTTTCAACTACTGAGTGGGTTATCTCGTCTTATTGGTTGAACTCTAAATCTTTCTACCATGTAATATAAACAATTGACTGGCAAAAAAAAAAGGTCAAATAAGACTTAAAAAGGTATTTACAACTAGGCAGTGTTTTTGCAAGGAGTGGTTAGTATGGAGTTAATTTTAATTAATTGATCAACATAGTGTCGTACGTAGATGAAAGGTGATCTTTTTCTTTGCGTGTGAATCCGTTAATTGAATTCACTATGAAATTTATAATATGGTTTTATATCTTTCTATTAGCAGATTAATAATAATTTTGAAAAATTATTTAAATACGGAAGAGTATTAATAATTTCAATTAAAAAGTTTATTAGTATAGTTTTTTAGGCATTCTATTATTTATATTAATAATTTTTATATCATATTATTACTTAATTAATTTAATTGTGACGGTCACAATTTCATTTGTCAAAAGTTTTGTTTAAAAGTCAAAACATCTTAAAATGGTTAATATGGTTAATATGGTTAATATGATTTTGAATCATAACCATATAGTTCTAACCCACACAACCCATATTAAAAATAGTTAATATGATTTTAGTTCTTAAATGGAACCATAACCATAATTTGAAAACCAAAACCAACCCATAACCATATTTTGCCAGGCCTAATTATTACCTATGAATTTGCATAATATTTGCAATATTTCTATTTCTATGAAAGTCTTTTATGAATTCTGAATTTCAGGTTCCATGGAGCAGGATTGGCCAAGATCCGGTGTTAGTTTCCCTGGATCGTATCTTCTTATTGGCTGAACCTGCAACAGATGTTGAAGGGTCAAGCAAGGATGGTGTCCAAGAAGTTAGAAAGAGTCGAATACGGGTAAGGCTTTAGTGAGCAGGTTATTTTGCAGTGTCGGTGAAGTTGAGTTCTTTCAACATGCTACTTAATACTATTCTGACATAGGAAATGGAAATGAAGCTGTTGGAGAGCAGACAAATATTAAAGACAGAGATGGTATGTTCTCTCATCGTTCTGTTAGCAATATTCTATTGACATGTACTTGCTGATTGGGATGGATTGAATATTGTTTTGGAACTTAGTAATATTCTATTGACATGTACTTGCTGATTGGGATGGTTTGAATATTGTTTTGGAACTTAGTAATATTCTATTGACATGTTCTTTGCTGATCGGGATGGTTTGAATATTTTTTTGGAACCCTTGGGTCATCTTCCTGAGCCTTATGTTAACTTGTTAAGCTGTAGCCTGTAGGTAAATTACCACCTACTTGACTTGTTGAAAGCAGGTTGCAGCGTATGGTTATAGAGCTTTGTTAACAAGTGAGTTTTGATTTTATCTTTCCAGATTTGAAGTTTAAGTTATGAGAATTCCTCTCTGCCAACTTCCTGTTTCCTGCTCAAAGTAATGAACTAAAGCGTAATAGGGTAGTTATGGCTTAGCTTTCAGTTCGATTTACGTGCCTATAATTTATGGGCACTTGTAAAACACTATGACAGTGAACCCTTTGTTGCTTATCAGGCATAATGTTTTATTAGCCTTTGTTCCTGGTTGACTATGAAGCACAGACTCGGGACACGGATGCGACATGACACGCGACGATTCTTGAAGTGCTTGATGTCCATGATGCTATTCTCTTTCCTCAATATGCCCATGATGCTATTCTCTTTCCTCAAGGTTTTAATGATGTGTCGACGATTCTTGAAGTGCTTGATGTCATTTTTGGGGCAAGGGTTAAATTTCCAAGTGCACGCTAGTAGGAATTTAAATGGATGTAGGGTAACTTCTGAACTATTGTGTTCTGGTTGGGTGTGTGATTGATGACTTCCCGCTTGATCTTGGTGTACCCCTAACTATGTTTGTTGTGATTTTGGACTTGGTAGTTGGAAGAGGGCCTTAACAATTAGATAGTTTGTGTGCCCTCTTTTTTATTGTTTATTAGAGTTAAATACATTTTGTATCCCTCAGTTTACCGTCATTTTGCACTTTGCATCTCACAAATGGACATTTTGCACCTCCAGTTAAAAAATCGTTAACTGGGCTGACAGAGTGAGGCTGTTTTGACCCACGTGCTGTCTTTTCGTGAGACTATTAAAGAACTAAAATTCTTTAATCTAAGCAGCCATACCATAATCGGTATCCCAAAGAACTATGCAGCACCTATAGTGTTTCAAGAAACAAGAGATGGAAAGTTACAGTTGTGAAACGGATCATTTGGACATAAATATAATATTGGTTTTAGTTCTATTTTTTTTAATGCTCCATCAAAAAGTGCCAAATGGGAAGCAAACACATTTGCATCCCCCTCCCTCAAAAAAAAAAAATAACAACCAAAAAACATAACTGTGAAGGTTAATAAGTGGTAGTAAAGATATTCTAGGAACCATCACTGTGTTTTGATATGCACACATTAATGCAAATTTGATTAGTTGTTTGGATCTTTTATTAATTGTTATAGTGCTCCAATGCTTTTCTTTTTGCTTTGTGGTTCATTTTCGGCTATGGTTTGTGAGTTGGTTCTTGTTGTTAGACCCTAATGTTGTGTTATCGGAAACAAGCATATAAGAATTGTTCTACTGTATAGTTAAAAAATATGATGACAAATAGTCTGTAGTTATTCACACACTGCTCATCCTACTTACCTTTTTCTCATTTTTGACCTGGTTTTCGCATCTCATTTTTAAATGTTGCTACTGTCCTTTTTGGAATTGCAATATTTATTCTCTTTAGGTCGCACTGTCGGAAATAAAATTATTAACTCTCCTAAGTAGGCTTAGTGTTCCGCATGTGGTGTTGGTGATGATTCTACTTTTTTTTTCCTTGGTCTTTCAAGAATAAATCATGGCTGGGATCCTTGATAAATACAATTATTGGGAACTTGAAGCTTTCTATATCCAATATTCATATCAGATACGAGGATCTTGAGAGGTATTTTATAGATAAAAGGATCTTGATAGGTATATAACTATGCATTACCAATTCTTGATATTTGTTACCCCTGGTGGCTACCTTATGACTGTTATTTTATAGCAATCCAGGGCACCCATTTGCAGCTGGTGTAACTTTAGAGAAACTCTCAGCTGTGACAGTTGATGATAATGGGAAGGAGACGTTCATTACTGGGGGAGCACTAGATCGTATTCAGAAGGTTCATTAATGATAATAATAGTTCATTTTCTACTGAATCATGCAATCTTTACTAGTTTTATTATTATTTTTATCTGAATTACATAGATACTACTGGGTATGGAGTTATTAATTCTAGTGTTGCACTATCTAATCTTTCTCATGGCAGTTTACTCGATGTGCTTCTTATGATTAAGTTCTTTACTTGCTTGTGGTTTCTTTTCTTTCTGCCAATCTGTAGGCAGTGACGTAGATGGTGCTTTAATATTTCCCTATGTATTGGCTTTCTAGGAAGCGACTATACCAAGGTTACGGAGAGCAAGTCTTCCTCTTGAATCTCTTCTTGCCAAACACTTACTTTTTTTCTAGGATGATTTTTGAAGCTGCAAAGTCTTATCTAGGACACTAAACTGCACCTAAAAACTTACTGAAAAATATAAAAAATTTATTTGGCCGATGGCTGTCTAGCATATTATTAGAATTTGACTTTGAAATTTTGTGCTTATTAATGTTTTCTTGGTACGACTCTGAAGCTGAAAAGTCCTTTCTAGGACACTAAAAAGCCATCTAAAAATTTGTATGGCAAATGGTTGTATTGCATGGTGTTAGAATTTGAGTTTAAAGAATTTTGCTTCAATTTTATTCTTTCGCATTTCTTCAATTATTTTGATTTTTTATTTTCTTTTGACCTCTATTCTTTGTGTAACTGGGTTTTTTTGGATAAAGGGTTTGTACATCAGAATGATTGTAGAAATGTGATATTTTTTGTTTGGCCCAAGATATAGCAATTTAGGCCTAGTTTGGACAGCGTCTTCTCACTTTGTTTCTAAGTTTTATTTTACTATACTTATTTAATATTCAGTTAAAGGGACCTGCATTCAGAAGATAAATACATTTTTAACAGAATATAAATTGAAGCTCTTAAAATTAAGTAGAAAATTATAGAGAATATGTAATAGAATTATTTTCAAATATTATTTGATATTCTAGTTATAGGGTATCTGAATCCTTTCCATTGTGAAAATCACATAAATTATAAAGGTTATGCAATAGAAATTCTTCTTCCCTCTCCTTCCCTCTTGCCGAATAATTATTTGGTACTTATTTTTTCCTTGATACCCCTAATTTTTTTGCAGTCTGTAGAACTTGAACAGCTGGCTGTTTATTTGGATTCGGATATCATTCCATGGCATATTAGCAAACCATGGAAGGAGCTGCTACCATTTGAATGGAGTCAGGTTTGCATTCGTTTATGTTAAACTATATTGCATGTGGTTTCTAAAGCTTTTTGGTTCATTATAAACTGACCTACTACTTCTTTGACCTTCAGATTTTTAGATATGGTACGAAGGATGGGAAACCAGCAGATGCTCAAATTAGAAAACACAATTACATTCTGCAACCAGTGACTGGAAATGCAAAATATTCAAAACAGCGGCAAAATGAATCTGCTAATAGTGGTCATCCTCTACAAAAAGCATCAGTGAACTTGGATGATGTTACACTCTGTTTGTCGAAGGTAGATGTTGCTATCCTCTCTTTGATGATTCTAATTGTTCTACTTGAGATGAGTATTGATAACGCTATTTGTATACTTCTTTTGACAGAATGGCTATAGGGATTTATTAAAATTAGCTGATAATTTTGCTGCATTTAATCAAAGATTGAAATATGCTCATTCTCGCCCACTTGTCCCGGTCAAATCTGACCCGAGGTCTTGGTGGAACTATGCCTACAAAGTCATTTCAGAGCAGACGAAGAAGGCTAGGTATCTAACTACTGAAGATTATTGTGTGCATTACTTTGCTAGTTATGTTTAAGAAAACAAGGCATTAGTTAGTAGCATGGGTGACAAGCTGTAATGTTTAATAAAAAAAGAGACATTTGCTAGTAGTTGCAAGTTATAATTTTTGTTCCTGTTATTTTGGTTGCAAGTTGTAATGTTATATGTTTTGTAAATCACCTCTCGTTTTAGAGTAGGATTGAATGTGTTAATCAAATACAAGTAATTAGTGAATTGAAATGTATTTTTGTTCTTATTCATTTGTTATAAATATACTAGAAGGGAATAGAAATGATGGTAGGGATGGGATTTTTTGACCAAATGTTTTAAAATTAGAATGGTTTACAAAATACATGCGAAGACTTTCAAAAGGAAAAAGAAATAGGAAAAAAGAACAAAAATACATGCGAGAAAAGAATGTTAGACAAGAATGCTTCAAGTATGCATGCAAAGAGGATAGGTGCTATAAGGGTCTTTGGAATTATTAGTAAGAGGAAAAAGGTTTAATCTTTCGAAGCCTTATTCTTCTCGTCTTTCTCCTATCCTTTCATTCTTCATAACATTTTTCTTTTTCAAATAAATCATATAAGATCCTTTTGTTTTGATTCTATTGTTGTCATTTTTCAACGATATTACTTTTGTGAACTGATCAATTTTCTAATGTTATTTTTTTCTGGATTGGGGACAGCAGGGTTCGGGGTGTGGAAGCCTCCCAGTTTGAGGAACTGATTAGAATATTACTGTTAGACCAAAAAACACTGATTCACTTTTATATATGTTAATTATGTTTTTCGGTGTGGCAGTGGGAAATTGTCTTGGGAGCAGGTTCTGCGGTATGCACGCTTACGTAAGAAATACATATCCCTTTATGCTTCGCTGCTGAAATCCGACATCAATCGGCCCGTAGTTGATGACAACAGTGACATAGAGGAACTTGATCGGGAACTTGATATTGAACTAATACTTCAATGGAGGTATTTTTCTTCTCCTTGTATCTCATTTAAAATGTAAAGGATGACTAGTACTAAAGATGGGGATTTTTTTAAAAATTCATTCTTATATGGAAACTTGCAATATCCTTTTTCGTTTTTAAATTTCTGTCTTTTAGTCTTCTAGTTTATTTTGTGTGAAGAGGGCTTGAAGTTGAGGGAGGGGCAATGGGTAGTTTTGTTGCTCTTTAGTTTCCTTGATCTATTTACATTGTTTCCTTCCTTTTAAATGTTTTCCATTTTCTGGGTACAACTAAGAATTATCAGAGGTTTGGGTATATATATTTGTTGGGTTGGGTGGGTGTTTCCAGCTGTGTTACTCGGACTTGCCTGCTTTTGATGGTGTACCCGGGTCGACACGATCCGATACGGGTGCGGGATTTGTGTCGGGTGCGGCACTTTCAACCCGGATACGTAACAGTAATCAGCATGGACAGAAGAAGAAGAAGGATCGACATAAGAAGAAGAGGAAGAAGGATCCACAGAAGAAGAAGAAAGGATCCACAAAAGAAAAAGAAGAAGAAGAATCGACTGAAGAAAAAGAAGAAGAAGAATCACTTTTTTCTTTTCTTCTCCAACGAATTTGTTTTCTTCCATTTTAGCCCCTGAAGTTTCAGTAGTTTCAGTTCTGCCTCTGTTTCTTTATATTTTTGCACTTCTAACCCCTAAAGTTTCATGATAAATGCATGTCTATATGAATTTGGACAGCATAAACATTATTGTTAAAAAATCATAACATACCGTATCCCCGCACCCGTGTTCAAATTCGAATCCATATCCGCGTATCCTCTATTTTTTGACTTCACGTGTCCGACACTTAGATTCGCACCCGACACCCGACACCCGAGTCCGAGTAACACAGGTTTCCAGACCTAATGGTCATTGGAGTGCTTTGCCGCCACCAAGCTGTCCTCTTTGAGACAAACTAACTTTAATGCACAACTAAAGAACGGATGATAAGTATGTTATTTATTGATTCTAAAATAAATACGAATATTAGTCTATATTCAACTAATCCAGGTTTGAAGCCTACTTCTTTTTGTTCTCAGTCCTATATACCTTTGTTTCACAGAATGCTGGCCCACAAATTTGTTGAGCAATCAATGGAGTCAGACCTTTACTTGAAGAAACAAAATGCAAAGAAATCATGGTGGTCATTCGGATGGTGAGAACTTTATCCTGGTGTAGCTCCATTCATACTTATTATTTTCTTATTAGTTATTAAATAATTATGGGATTGTATATACACCTTCAGGGACAACCAATCTGTTAAGGATGAAAATGAACCAGGGTACCTAACTGATGAAGACTGGGAACAGTTGAATAATATCATAGGGTACAAGGAAGGTGATGATGAGCAGTTGCTGACAACACATGACAAGGGGGATGTTCTTCATACTATGTTGGAGGTTCACATGAGACATAATGCTTCAAAGCTTACTGATGCTCAGGAGTGCCTTGCTGAATTATCCTGCGACAATCTTGGTTGTTTAATACAATTTTACTCAGAGACAAAAATTTTTGACTTGAAATTGGGATCATATCGGTTGTCTTCTCCAAATGGACTCCTTGCCGAGGTTTGATTTCTCTCTTTTTATAAATTTTATTCAATTTTAATCCCCCACGAAAAATGTCAACACTCTAATTTTCATGATTCTTTTATGATTCTATCTTGATACATGGTTGCGTTGAATTCTGGATAACTGGTTCCTTTCCCTCATCTTCTTGCAGAGTGCCACTGCCCATGATTCATTGACTGGTGTTTTCTGCTATAAGCCTTTTGATGTTGAAGTGGACTGGAGTTTGGTTGCTAAAGCTTCTCCCTGTTATGTGACTGTATGTTATCCCTTTTTCTGGTTCATGATTACCTTAGCTAGAATTTATCTTTTAGACTGATGACATGCTTTTTGGCCAGTATCTGAAGGACTCAGTTGATCGAATTATCAACTTTTTTGAAAGCAATGCTGCTGTCAGTCAGACTGTAGCTTTGGAAACTGCTGCTGCAATGCAGGTTTGCTTCCAGTAATTCCTTTTGTACAAAGTCTTATGTCTCGAATGTTGTAGAATTGTAAATTGTATGGCCGATAACAAATAGAGCAGAAAGAGAAGATAAATAAAGGAGAGACAGAATTTGAGCAGTAAAAAAGGGTTTGAGAAATTCTGTTTATTATATATCCCATTCCCAGAGTATTACTAAATTAGAAATTGATAAAGTTCTCTAACCCCTTAACAATTAAAGCAGACAAAAAGAACTCAATTCCAGCACTACCTCTCAAGTCAGTGCGTATATATTGCACATGCCTGACTTCATGGTTACATAATGAGACATAATGCTTCCAGTGCCTTGATTAAAATATCTGAAAATTGATTTTAGTCAAAGGAGTGTAAATATTAGACTTCTCCTTGATAAAATATTTCAATCCACCTCAATTTGTTTTGTCTATCGTGCTGTACTAGACTGTGAGCAATGGATATTGCTACCTTGTTAGGGGTTGGGTTAATTAGTCCTGTTGAATGTTGTCCTGGTGGTTAACTGACCATGGAGAGTTCCTTTAGAGCCTAATTCCCTTTGACATAAGGTCATCATCATGAGCAAGTTCGGTATGCATATGAATGGGTGTGTTTTGGAAGTAGTCGGCATTGTCCTGCTTTTGATGGAGGATTTGTTGCTTACTCGGTTTAGAGGCGTTGGAGGGAGGAATGATGCTTAGATGCTTTAGAAGTGTTCAATCTTTTATGTTATTTGGGGAATTTGGAAGGAAGAGTAATTCTCGGCTTTGGAGATCAACTATTTATTGTTTCCTTTGCGAGACGGGAACTTTTTTCTTGCATCACTTTGTACCTCTGCCATGAGCAACTTTAAGGCGATTTTTGTGTTGATCTTTTTTGTAGTGATTGGAGAGCTGCTCCTTTGTAAGTTTTTTTTTTAAAAAACTTTTTATTATTAATTATTTCCACTTATTATAGGTTAGCACTTGGCTCTCCTTGTCCCCTTTTCCTTGTAATCTCCTTATTCTTCAATTAAAATTCTTTTTCTATGTAAAATGAATAGCTGCCTTGTTGTCCAAATACAACCCCGTAGGAGTTTCACTCGTGTAGCAATGATTGTAGACAAAGGAATTCTATAGTCGAATCTCTAGTAGAGAACTAGATCTAGCAACAATCTCTTGTTTGTTGCTCTTCCGTTTCACCAAATGTCCTCCCTCTTATGTAAGTATTCAGAGGTAGGTCTCCTATTAGGGATCTATCCCCGTTTCCATTGGTATAATACTCAATTCGCATGTGGTTATTTCTTATAAAACAATACAACTTTCCCAGTAGCAACTGTTAGATATTGAAGGACGAAGTAAACAAGTTCCATGCAAATTCTTTTGCATGCATAAGCTGTATCAGGGCTTTTATGGGACAAATAAATCGGGTTCCTCCATCTAACCTATGATAGCTTCCTTTATCCCATGTGACACTATTAGTGTCTTTTCCGATACTCGGGTATTGTTCTATTCAAGCTTATTAAGTCGTCGCCTAGGCGACGCCTAGGCGTCTGAGCGGTATCACAACAGCAAGTCAAAGGGACGACTTTGGAGCAGTAGCTAAGTCGTGCGACTAGGGGAGGCAGTTGTTGCCCCTTGGCCGACTACCTTCCAAGGTGCACAGTTTGGAAGAGAAAAAAAGAAGAAAAGGAAAAGAAAGGAAGAAGAAAAGAATAGATCTCCGCTTCCATCGCCATTGCAGGAGTCGATTGCTGTCACTGATGCCACCCTTTATCGTAGTTGCTGTAGTTTGTGTCGTCCATACTTCATACTAGTCTAGCCCTTGCCGCTGCTCTGTTTGCGTAAGAAAATAAAGAATAAAGGGGATCTGAGATTTAAAAATATCTTGGCTAAATTCAGTTTAGTACCTTATAGTTTTCTTAAACATTAGATCTAGTTCCTTTAGTTGCAGGCTTTTCATTTAAATCCCTACTTTTCTTTCATAATCACCTCTAAGTTTTCTGATTTTACATTTTAACCCCTGCATCCCCATATTCTTATTATTATTCCTACTCATTAGTTCAGTTTTCAATAAAGTACTTAGGTCCCTATAAATGTGTATTATTTCTGAATAAGATAAACATGTGAAATGTTAACATATTTTTGTTTTTAATGGTATTTAAGAGTATTTCTTGTGAAATAGTAATATTTTTGTGAACAATTCTTTAGTATTTAATGTAATTGAAGTAAAGTATATGTATAAAATTTTACATGTATAAATATACATAGAAAATGTCTTGTCGACTTATGAACGACTAGTTGATTAAGCTCTTGGCTACTGACTCGACTCGACTTAACGACTTGACAACTATGGTTTGCTGGTCAACTGGTTTACGACCAAGCATTCCTGATGTAGGGCAAGTGTGGGGCCACTACACTTGTAGTTTCAACGTAAATCTGATGTTGGGCACTAGGATAATTGGGTTCTTTAGCGCTGGTTGCTGGCATTTTGTGGTTAAAACAGCTTGGAAGATAATGGGTCTTTAGGTTGACAATGGGGAAAGCAGAAGGGATAGGGTTTGTCTTGAACAAGGTGAAAAGAGGGATCTTCAGGCTGTATTAGGAACTGTTAACACCAGCCGTAAAATAATATTGCGATTTTAAAATTGGGATTAATGATCTAAGGGTTAAGCAACAATTAGAATTGAAATTGCAGAAAATAAAGAAATATGCTAGAAAAGAAGAAAAGAAACTTGGTGAAAATGGTTACCCATTTCATTTCATTTCTTCTTATTTTTATTTTTAATTTTTTATCTTCTCCGAATGAAAGTTATCTCCACATATGGTGTTTTTTCTTAGTAAAAGATTCTACCGAAGGTTATTTAACTAGATTACTATGAGTCTATAATATACAATGAGTTGATCTTCACTGGTGGCCGCATATAATTGACTATATTCACAAGGGATATTGGGGCAAGGGTTTGGAAAAATGGCAGAGGCATTGAAGAATAACTTGAAGGTCGACGGTTCAAATCCCTATAATTGAGGCTAAAATTACCTTTAAGAAAAACCTCTAGGCATATTACTGCATGTATTTACTTGAGAGAAATAGTTCATTGTATGCTCACCAAAACAGTAAAAAATTTGTACAGATGGCTGAATTCTATTACTACTTCCGTCCCAGTTTAAGTTATTGGTTCTCTTCGGTATATTTTTTGTTAGGGATTTTCAAGGTATGCTGAAAAACATTTATGCTGAAATACACAATGGAAACCGTTAACTTAAATTGGGACATGTAGGGGAGAATTATACATGCTTTTTAAGGTGTAAAATTTATTGAATGACGTGTAATGGAGATGTTTTATTTATAAGGTTTATTAGATCTTTACTGCTGATGAAAACTCAACTTTGAATGTCTCTGGATGATGTTCATTTTGATAATCTTATAATCAGTACAAACTTGTGAATAAATTCTTAAAAAATCATTACCTGAGAGAAGTCAATGACTGTAATTCTAGTTTGACTATGCACTGAGACTGTGAAATATCTTGACTGGGGCCGATACTGCCATTGTCTAGGTGATGGTTCATGGTGGTGAAAACTTAACTAGACAGACTAGGACAGATATGAGTAAATGCATCCCCCTTACAGAGTGTTGGTTCGTCTTTCCAATTTGAGAGAGTACTGATTAAAGTTTCTCTCCACTGATGTTATAACTCGTTGCAGATGACAATCGATGAAGTTAAGCGCACTGCACAACAGCAAATGAATAAAGCATTGAAGGATCATGCCAGGTTTGTTACTTTATTGTAGTGAAGTTAAATTGGTAAGAGTTATATACATCATACGAAGTGGAGCTGGTTTAGCTACATTGTCATTCTGTGAATCTATGTGGTATATACCATCTGTTCTATTTCAGTGTTATATTCATGAAACATGGACACAAATGCACATGATGCAACATGAAATGGACAAGTTGGACGATAAATTCTCCCAGAGAAGGATGATTGTTGAGTACGTCAATGATTTTATTTATTTATTTATTTTTTATAAATTAAATTACATTTTATATAAGAAATGTTATAAACATAAAGATTTAATATCCCACTAGTAACATAATTAGTAGTAATTATTTATTATTTTTTTGGGAAAAGAGAATATTATTAGATGAAAAGGAGAATAGAAGCAGACCCTATAAAAAGAAAACACTCGAAAGAGGGTAGCTCTCTAATCTCACAATAGGTAACCATGGCAAAAGCTTATAAAAACCGACTTCTCTTTCTCAAAAATGGTATCCCACTTCAGCCCTTCTACTAGAGTTCATAGTTCAACCTCCTCAATAAGCTTGCAATAGAATCCATAATTTCCTCATTACTTAAGGACTATAGCTCTTTTTCTTGAAGAAACTTCTATGCTTCCTTCCACTAGCAACCTTGTTAAAGAGATTAGAATTACATTTTCCATCCTTCACCCACTTAATCTTAACCTTGTCTTAAACTTGTCTCCTCCCTTACAACTACCTCCTCAAACTCATTACGCAATTGAGCCCGCTTACCTCTTTAAATGTCAGACAATATCCCAAGCTCCTCGAGTCTATCAATCTTTTCCACATCCCTCAGGATTGATTTTTTTATCCTTCACATTCCCAAACAACAGTCTATTTCACCCCCTCAATTTGAGCTTGTTGTAACTTCCTCATAACAATTGACCGCTCCACTCTACACACTCCCCCTAATTCCATCAATGCTTAGTTAACTCCAAGAAATCGATTGAGAAATCAACGTACTGTCAAACTGAAAAGGCTTCGAACCTCATTTTAGAGGAAACACTAGACAAGAACATCCTATCCCAATTCTGTTATTGCATCCTCCTGTTTATTATTGAATAAGTTTCTGAATAAGAAGCGATTAATGCGAGTTGTGAAAGTATGCTCACCCAGAACTGACCAAGTGAATTGAGCATTTGATAGGGACCTAGCCCAAGCTCACAACGTTTTTCATAGCCTCGCAATCTTGGATCTTCATCGAGATTGGCGGGTTGCTCTTTTTGTATTTTCTTTTTTTTCCTCCCACATGTATCTTGTTAGGGCGTACTGTTTATACACCCACTTCGTATGTTCTCCCTTCCATCAATTTTTTTCTTTCTTTGACCTCCTTTTCTTTTGGCTCCGCGAGGTGCTCCCGAACTCGATAGTAAATTTGTGGATTATATTGGCGAGTTTGCTCTAGATGTATAATGTACATAGTTTTTGGTAGGTTGTTTGTACAATGAGTTTTTTTTCCAGAGCGTCTAGGGGATAAGTATGCCTTTTTATTTCCCTACATATAGACCGACAATATAGTTGATTAACTATTGGGTCAACTCATATTAACTAGAATCAAATGGGTTGGTTAACTATTTTATTTATTTAAGTTGGTTAAGGTTTGGAAACATATTTTTTTAAAACAAATATAGGTCCAAACCGGTTAACCATTCGATCCATATTTCATTCCAAATATAAATCAAAAGTTCTTTTCACCCTAGATTCAGAAATTTTTGATTCAAAAAAATAATATTCAGTGATTAGGTATACACCCACCCCCACCCCCACCCCACCCCACCCCACCCCACCCCACCCCCACCCCACCCCACCCCACCCCACCCCCACCCCAACCCAAACCCCAACCCCCACCCCCACCCCCAACCCCACCCCCACCCCCACCCCCACCCAACCCAACCCAACCCAACCCAACCCCAACCCCCAAAAAAAATAATATTCAGTGATTATTATACCCCCACCCTAAAAAAATTAATATTCAGTGATTATGTATAAAAAAATAAAATGCTTAGTGATTATGTATACATGATATATCTAATAATAACTTATTTAATTGGATCATAATAAAGGTAAGTTTGAAATTTAAAATATGGGTCGACCTATATTTGAACCATAACTATATGATTCCAACCCACACAACCCATATTAAAAATAGTTAATATGGTTTTAGTTCTTGAATAGAATCATAACCATATTTTATAAACCAAAACAAACCATTTTGTCACATTTTTTGGTACTCGTTAATGCAATTATTTATATTCATCTATTTATTATTTTCTATAAAAGAAAAAAAAGTAATTAATGCATGTATTTATTCCAATTTTTGTACGGATATGAACTAATAGCGTGTGTAGCATGTGTTATACTTGTAGATTAGTGACTAATCTTTTCTTCCTGTGCGCTTTTGTTCCTATTATCTGATTCCGAATATGATCTGAGATGCATCCAGGGATACCACTCCGAATAAGGGACACTTTCTCTCCATGTTCCCGCTGCTTTGATTAGTTTTCTCGTCTTATTTTTGTTATGATACCATTTTACTTTTGTTATATACTTTCCTGACATACTAAAATAATACTCCCTCCGTCCTGCAAAAGCTGGCTTACTTTGATTTTTTCAGTCAAATTGACTGATTTTGTTATTTAAAATAAGTCATGTTTTTTTTGGTTATTGATATATCTTTGCTACTAGCTATTTTGCATCCCTATCTTAATGCTATTTATTGTGATTATGTGCAATTTACTAGCAGATCTATGATATTATTTTAACCTTTAGTAAAAGCGAAAGAACCACATGGCTGCGTTATTTTTTTAACCTGTTACTTAAGTCATCTAACATTTTTGAGATGTGTAAGAGATTAATTTACATTTAAAACTTGCTCTTGTTTCTAGGTTTTTCTTGGACTTGGATATTTCAGCACCCAAGATCACCATTCCTACTGACTTCTGCCCGGACAACACCCACTCGACAAAACTTCTGCTTGACTTGGGTCATCTTTTGATTCGTACTCAGGTTGATTGCAAATTTTCACAGTATTTCCTTTAATTTTGTTCAAACCTGCTATTTTTTTTGGTCACAAATTTTCTCCAATTCTTTCAGCATGACCGTGAACCGGTTACACGTGATGAGAGCAATATGTACTTCCAGTTTGATCTGGTTTTGAGTGATGTATCTGCCTTTTTGATTGATGGAGACTTTCACTGGAGTCAATCTTTGTTGAATAGATCTGCTGGTTCTTCCCGATTTGGTTTTGTTAGTTTCTTGCCTGTTGTCGATAAGTGTGGGGTTATTGTTAAGCTTCAACAGGTAATGCTTTCCGGAAGTTGTCTTAAAATTTGCAACGTATATGTGTTCATGATTATGCAACTTTTTCCTCGATGTCTGAAGATAACACTATTTTAACGATTCCGTATAGATTCGCTTTGAAAACCCCTCCTATCCTTCGACAAGAGTTGCTGTGCGGCTTCCATCCCTAGGGTTTCATTTTTCTCCCGCTCGTTATCATCGGCTGATGCAAGTTGCAAAGATCTTTCAGGGGGAGGATAGTGATAATGCAGACCTTCTTCGCCCATGGGATCAAGCTGATTTTGAGGGGTGGTTGTCCCTGCTAAATTGGAAGGTTCTGGATTAATTGTTTTAAAAATTTCTGAGTGTGCAAACTGTATGGTTTCTTTATCTTCCTTCATCAATTTCCTCTAAATCTTTTATTCTGGCAGGGTGTTGGAAATAGGGAAGCTGTATGGCAGCGGAGATACCTCTGTCTTGTGGGGCCTTTTCTTTACGTACTGGAGAAGCCGGGCTCTAGGTCTTACAAGCTGTGTCTCAGGTTCAACTTCCATTATTTTCGCAAGTGGCACGTAACATAAAGTGAAATAAAAACGTGAACAAGGAAGAAGAACGGTTTAAGAAAGTATCAAGAGTTTTAAACATCGTCTAAATGAAATTTCAAAACATAGATAAACTTCACTTATCTCAAAAAGATCGAATATAGTAAGATTTGAAGTTTGACTCATTGTATCATACTTCTTCCAAAAGAATGTAAACATATTTGTTGACAATTTCTTGACTGAAAGAAAAATTAGTTTATGGGATTGTTTATTCTTATTAATTGTTCCTAGTGTAGAGCACTTGCTCCTTTACTAGCTCTTTTTCTCCCAAACCCACTGAAATAAGAAAAATAAGAAGTCGAAGGTAAGAACCCTGACACAAAAGAAGACAAAGGATTAAGGAAATAAGGAACCAATTTGAACTTATGAATTCTAATTAAAAGTGTAGTAGTGTATCAGATAAAGATTGGTGGGCTGTGAAGGAAATGGGATTTTTCTTCTGGTGGAGTTACAAATTAGTAGTTTGGTGATTGAACCTAAGGAGCGTCTTTAATTGTGTTGTCTCTTTGAAAGTGTACATTTGTTGACTGGAACATGTTTCGGAAATCACATAGCCAAGATGGATCAATCGAATCTACCTAATGCATTGATTTCTCTCTAACAGCCTTCTTTGGATTAGCTTACCGTAATGGTTGCAGAGCTTTGTAGTACTTCCACTTTTCAGATATAAATATAATAAACCAAAATATTCTTTAAGAGTAACCTTGAGTTGTGCCCAAGAAGGTTAAATAGGCTCTTTATGCTCTTATAGCACTTTTGAAGCTACTCAAAAAGGAATCTTATTGTCCTTTCCGTTTCCTCTCTCTCTCTCTCTCTCTCTCTCTCCCCACAGTAAATACTTTATGGTTGCACATTCTAATTTCATCTTGCATATGCTTGAGGTAAGATGCTAGAGAAGGCCGCTTTGATTAGCATGACTAAACATTTCAAGTGAAATAAAAATTGGATTTATGCAAAATTTTTTTTGAGCTAATCCTTAATAGAATAATCCATCGTCTATTAACATTGCCCAAGCTTGTCAATTTATCCTTAGGCTGGGGGCATAAATTTGACAAATACACATCCTCCATTATAATAACAACTCAGAGATTGATCAACTGATAGCGTACATACGTATAGCTATTGCTAAATTATGTGTGGAGTGATTTTAGCAAACACCTACCATCTTGCATATTGTATCCGAAAAGAGAAGTTAAAAAAAGAAGAAGATGACATTATTAGAAAGTTTCATGGGGAGAGTTAAACCTAGTTGAGTTGAGCTTGTGTATGTGTGTTTGTTTATACCAGCACATAAATGACTTATTTTTAACAAGAAATCAAAATTATATACTTGGATTTTCTGCATAATTTGAGTCTTGAGTTTTCGTGAACCTACTGTGGAATACCAAAAGTTTCTGCTAGTTAATAACTGAATATATTCCTATTCTATTCCAGAGTCAACACATCCTTGATATATTTATTATGTTATGCACGTACTTTTCTTTCTGTCTATCATTGATGTAACTTGTTTTTGTGCTTATTGTAGCCTGCGTGGAAAACAACTGTACCAAGTCCCTCCAGAAATTGTTGGCAGTATAGAGCATGTGTTAGCTGTTTGTAATCTCGAAAGATCCAATAATAAGGTTGTTGGTGCAGTTTGTAAACTATATATTTCTTGCTTAGTATTGATTTACTTAATAACTTGAATTTGTTCGTTATATTTTCTTTTAGTAATCAGTTTGGATGATCACCTGCATGTAGGTTGTGGAAGATGCCAATGCGCTAATATTACGATGTGAGAGTGAGGATTCAAGGAGGATTTGGCAAAGTCGCCTCCAGGGTGCTATTTATCGTGCATCGGTAATTTTTTTGTTCTGCTCAAAACGACTACTTTGTTCTAGTAGGCATTCAAAAATATATTTTACCACTTGGTCAATATCATTGATTGCCTGGAAAAACTAAGGTTCTTGAAACATATTTCATCTTCTTAATAATATGAAATCCCATATTGGATTAAGTAAAACTTGCAATTTAATGTGTGTGTATTGTTGACAAACTATGGCAAAAAAAAAATAATAATCAAGAAAAATAACAAGACACAGATTTATGTGGAAAACCTGAAAAGGGAAAAATCCACGGGCTTGAGGTATAAGGAAACCACTAGAAACAATAGAATATTAACAAAATCTTATCTATTGAAACCTAAGCCACATCAAACAATGCAAAGACAAAGTCCACAATGGGCTGCCAAATAGAATTGAAGAAAAAGATAAGCATGAGATTCTGAATTATGCATGCACATAATATAACAAAAATATCGGAGGACAAACACTCTGTTGCTTTATGCCTCTGGCACAAGTTGTCGGTGTTGAGCTTTTACAGCACTGTGTGCAGACTATACAGAAGCCGTAATGTTAGATGGAACATTAGCCTTCCAAATACAAACTTCCAAATACATGTATTTGTTGGAACTAAATAAAAGACCAATTTCCAATAAGAAACTGAAAATATGAATTGGAGGTAAAATTTCTAAAGGGATCCAAAGACCAAACCTAGCTGGTGTAGAAGATAGATTATAAACAATTATCAATTCTGTGCTGGACTTTGATGTTTAACTTGGATTGAATCTGTTATAGATCGTTAGGGGTCAAAGTTGGAGAGTGGGTGTGCTCCCTTGTGTGAAAAACTAAATAGTTTAGAGTTGATAATAGCTTATTGGTAGGATATTTGGATTTTCCTCATCATTAAAACTAGTTATAAAGTGCTTTGGTGTGCATTTTTCAAATGAGGGTGATATTGCGAATTATGGTAGAATGGCAAGGTAAGTAAAATATATTTAGGTACAACGGAGAATATTATACAAAATTACAAACATCTTCTTTGAAGTTGCAACTGTCGACCCTAAGCATAACCTACATGGTAATAAACTTCGATTCTGTGGTTATTTTGGACATTGGAGCTGGTTAAGGATGCTTTCTTTTCTGTTGTTGAGACATAGCATCTTTGTACGAATTTTGCTTGCAATCTTATAGTTTATTAACAGATGATTGCCAGGAATGATTTCAGCTTCTGTTGTGAGATAAGGGATCCTAATTTCGGTTGTCACTGTACTACAATAATAATCCACAGTCTCTGTTTCTGACAAGACTTTTGATTGTATTGCGTTTTGATGATTGATGATATAATGCGCAAGTTGCAGATAATTTCACTTTACAATTTCACCCCTGAAATTTGCATGCAGGGCTCTGCTCCGATTAGTGGTCTATCTGAAACTTCATCGGATTCAGAAGACTTCGAAAAAGAAGTTGTTGACAAACGTGATTCAATGGATATCTCGAAAATGGAGAGGGTGTTTATAACTGGTGTGCTTGATGAGTTGAAGATACGCTTCA
>JAINUV010000902.1:0-53539 GCA_020205505.1 Panax japonicus
TTATCAAAGACACTGCAAATAACCATGTATCAGAACCCATGTCACTTAAATATCTCAAAAAACTGTGTTACAAAGTTGTTCGAACTTACATTTATGGTCATATAACCAGAATTGCTTAGTCATAGTACAAAACTCCATTCCTTCGGAGGAATCTTCTTCAAAAAATCTGCCATTTCCTTCAAACGCTCTCCGGGGATATCTCCAAAGTCAGCAGAGATCCGATCATAGATAGTCCAATCAGGAAGAGAAGAGATTTCGGGTCCTGTGACAAAAAACCATTTTTCGTGCCAACCCTTGTTGCTTGAAGGGGTATCCATCAGAGGTCTCTTCTCAAATCTGGCGTTGGATCGGGAGACTGTTTGCTCAACATTTTGAAACCTCATTCTCGGGATCTACCGGCTGAGAAGAGGGTGAAGAAGACGTCGACAGATGGAGGAATCCCTAGTTCGTGACAAAAGGTAATGAATGCCAGAATGTGGATATAGGAATTAGGAACCAACTGGGCAAATCCCACTCCAATAAACCCTAGGAGGGTAATGACGAAGGCATGGAGGGGTATGCGAATTCCCTTTTCGAATAAAGTAACTGGCATGGCGACCCAACCATCCGGTCGATGGTACATACGTTCTTCGGGAGCAGGAGCCCTTGTTGCGTACATATCCGGAATCTAATAGCGAGTCCAGAGGATACGTATCTTAGCTTCCATAACAGTAGAGGAGGTATTGGCGTGAGGAAATTGTTCGCCATCCTTAAAGAAGTCGGCAGGCGGTAGAGAAGGTATCAAAACGGATTCTTCCCCATGGTTGCCGTGGACTGGGGATTTGAACTCGAACCCTCCTGATCAGGGTTTGGATTGGGGGAAACAGTGTTAATGGGAGTCACTCGAAGAGGAGAACTCTGGTTGGTATTCAGGACCACCATTTTCGAGATTTCGCAGAGAGAGAGAAAGAAGTTCTGGAGAAAATAAGAAAGCTCAAAGGTTCAAAATTCAGATTGGCAGGTAAAACTGTCAAAATTGGTAAAGTTTACCTTTTATACTGCGGATTACATGAGTTACAAAGGCGGCACATTTAATTTCTGGCAATGATGGGAATTCGAATGGGAAGCGTCCGGATCAAGCCTTAGATATTTTATCAAATTGGGCTTCTCGATTGGGTTTTCGGTTTTTAATCCATCTTTTCCATATTCAGTTCTTTATTGTTTGGGCCTTTCACGTTGGACACTCGGTCGCTTTCTGTCTTCCCTTATAGATCAACTCGGGTATGTCTCAATTACTTCTTGATTTGGACCTTTAGTAAAATATCATGGACCATTTATAGTTTTCTATTAAACATTCTGTTCAACAAAAAACTAGGGGGCAATGTTGGGTCATGATATTTCCCCTCTTTGGGCCGAGTAGATTGGGCTTACTTATTTAATTAATCTATTTGGGCATTCATTATTAAACCTTGAAAGTCACTGGGCCTAGTCACCATATTACTTCTATTTAACCCTATGAAACCGGGTCGATTCATTGGACTAACCCATTGGATCTTTTAATATCTATTACTTTGACTTGTAATGATGAAAAAGCATGACAGTTGACTGGGACACCTGCCATGCATTAATGTGGATGAGATTATAGCCGGCCGACGGCATAAATAGTGACCAAAGGTAGTGGGTAGACTGCACGCAGTCGGCAGAGCCCATCATATCAGGGGGCTGTGTCAGTAAGTAGTAGGTGGCACGGTAAACCAGGCAAGAGAGTATAACCTATCAACCAAATCTTCACAACCAGGTACGTTAACATTCACATACACACGCACACAACTAAGGATTATTATCTCTCTCAATACACTAGACATTACATCCTCCACTGTTAACCTTGTGAACACGTATACTAACTCTCACGCCTGAGCTATCCCCCGACGGTCCAGTCGTCAAGCTTTTGGTGTCTTATCGTGTTTACTGTGCAGGATCAGGGCGCCTTACGTGATTGGAACGCGGCAGCGGATCTTGGCGTTAACAACAACAACAACAACAACAATAATAATAATAATAATAATAATAATAATAATAATAATAATAATAATAATAATAATAATAATAATAATAATGTTAAAGACAACATTGATCTTAAAAAAATAGTTGCAGTCGAACTTTGGGCGAATTTAGATAAAAATTAGGAAAATGAACGAAATTAACATAAATTTGCCACTACTCGGGCTTAAACGACGAAAAATTGATTTTAAAAATGACTTTGATATTAGAAGTGTAATTCGGCCTTTATTACTAGTACTGGTCTAGAGAGATAAACTTTAGAAAGATAAAATTTAGAGAGACGATGGATAGGGTGTTTTCGGTTGACGACATTTCCGACCAGTTTTGGTCACCGCCGCAGGTAGCACCAGCTGAGGAAGAATCGTCATCTATATCCGCATCAAAGATGATGAACCGTAGCGATTCTGAGTGGGCGTTCCAGCGCTTCCTCCAAGAGGCTGCCGCACCGGAATCTTCCCCTCCTTCCTCATCGAAGCCTGTCGACGTCGTTGAGATCAAGAGCTGCACTACGGCGTCGTTTGCTGCTGGTCCTGCCCCCAATGTTCCCATCGATTCGGACGAGTACCAAGCTTTCCTCAAGAGTCGCCTCAATTTGGCTTGTGCTGCTGTTTGTAATTTGACTCGGGTCGGTAAAATAAATTAAATCAGCTTGCTTTTTGAAATTCTGTTTGGTTGCTTCTGATAATTTGGTTTATGGGTCTCCGGAGATTCTATGCTTTTCTGTTGATTTTTGTTCTGTTTCCTTCACCTTTTCTCGGTTACCAAACAAGGCTTTAGGATATTTTGAGTGATGTTTGTTCTGTATGACCGTGTGTATGTTTCTATCTAATTTAAAAGTATCCTTTTTGTTTCCTTTATTTGATTCTTATTGAGGTTCTTTATGAACTTATCTAGATACATGTAGTCTAAATTTCCGAACTTATTACTTATTAGTGTTTCTAATACAAGTTAATTAGTATTTGTTTGTTCCGTTTTCTTATATGAATCATATGATGCAGTGAATTTCAGCAGGATCTGATGGTGCTTTTCTTTTATTATTTTTTAATTTTATATACACCCTCTGTTCCTAATTATAGGATTAAAGTTTAATTATTTTTAACACAGCTTGTGATGCTTTCAAATCAAAATTTGATATGAATTCTTTTAAATTTAGACAAAAATATTATGAAAACGAGTAAATACTCTACTAATTACAAGATCTATTATTTTCAAAAGTAAAATGAATCATATCAATTTTAAATTTGAAAATATCTCATTTTGACTTTGAAAAGTCAAAATTGATTATTTCGGAACGGAGAGAGTACTTTGGAACCTTTTTATATCTGTAATATTGCTTTCAAGAAATACAATGAGAAATATACTTCAAATTTACTAAATGCTCCTTATTTATTTACTTGGCTTTGTTATGATCAAATCTTTAACTTGTGCATCAGGATACAGTTTAGCTTTGTTGAATTCATTGCCATTGATATTTGTAGTTCCAACAGCGGTTTTAGCAAGTTGTAATTTACTATTTAATTTTCAAATTACTCGTGCTCAGCAAAAAAGAGCCAAAGATTCAGATAACGTTGGAAGTAGTAGTGTTCACATGGCCTGATGTATAATAATTTAGCTATGTACTTCCGATCTTCCATCATGTTTCCTACCAATCTTTGTAGAATGTGTGAATTTGTAAGAATAATGATTTTTAGCAGTATGATGTTTCTATTTGTTTTATTTCTCCTGATTAGAATTTGAATCCTGCTTCCTCTTTCATTTTGAAGTGTTGGGTAGTAGTGGGAGCTGAATGGGCAGAGAGAAAGAAAGATAGACAGAAAACCATTCAAATTAATAACTTCAATAATCAAATTTTGTTCAAAATCACATCAACCCATATAATCCAAAATAAAAAAAATACAATATAAATATAAATCTTTGAACCAAATTACATTAAAATTAAAAAATTTAGAAAAAGAGAGCTTACAATTGAGAGCAACATCTGGGTATGTCACAAGAGCAGGCTTTTCTTGATCCCCATTAACAAAAACAGAGATTGACCCTTTTGTTGTTTCAATCAAATATTCCTGAAAAAATGAACCAAAATTAAAGAAATCAATAAATAATGAATGAAATGTCCATTTGATTAAGAAATTTTCATTTTTACTTGGTTATGTAAACTAATGCTTTCATTACCTTCCCTTTACCTCCTAGAGGCATCTTCATATCAATGTGAATGGACACCGAGTCAGCTGACTCGCCCATGACTCGTTCACCCAAAAACAAAGGCAACTGGAAAATGCAAGTGCCCAACTGAGACTGAAAAAAACTTCTTGTTCCTCTTCCTCTCTTACTTGTTCTTCTTATTGTTGCTCTACTAGTCTACTACTACTTTTATTTCTCGGGCAAAGGTGCAAAAATTCCCCTGATATTTATACGGATGTCCCACTTCCACCCTAAACTAATTTTTTTTTCTAAAAGTACCCTTAACGTTACACATTTTAGGTCAAAAGTGCCCCTGCCCTTAACAGAGATGCCACATAGACTAACTCTGTTAATACGTGGATAATTTTTGCTGACGTGGAAAAACAGAAAACTATATTTAAATCATTTAATCATTTCGTGACCTGATAGACGATCCTGTTCACAAGCATGCTCGCAGGGTTCTTTTGTCAGTTGCTATTTATGGTAGTCTTATAATGATGCTTTTATTTTTACCGGTCAAACTTGCGATGGGAGTGGCTCCTTCCATCTATCCTCTGGATATATCGTAAGATAGCTCTGCTGTTATAAGCGCATGTATTGTGTCTGTTGCATTTTCCAGTTGGCTTGATGAATTTTCTTAAACTTACTCCTCTGTATTGCAGTGTAACCGACCCATTTACTGAAATTCCTGCTGACATGCTTCTATTTCAAATCTGCATTCCATTTGCTATCGAGCATTTCAAGTTACGAATAACAATCAAGTCCCTTCTTTGCTATTGGTTAACCGCAGTTGGTTGGGCACTTGGTTTGACAGACATTTTGCTGCCCACACCTGAGGATAATGGTGGCCAGAAAAATGGAAATGGGGAGCCTGTAAGGCAGGATAGACAACTAGCACAACTAGGCGAACAAGATCGGGCCTTAGGATTTGTTCTCCATGATGATTTGAACAGCAACAGGCATGCGGCAACTAATGCTAATCTTGCAGAAGAGTATGATGGTGATGAACAATCTGATCCAGAGTATGTTCTATTATAACGTGTTACCTATACTGACATATAGCTATTCTTTATACCCATATTGTTGTCGTACTAAATCATCCTTTTGCCTTTGCTTGGGAAGATACGAAACAAACAAACATGCTTGCTGCTTGCAGATTGAACTATTTTTGCTTCTATTGATATTCTCCTTTTCTAAATTTCATTATATTGGTTTATGTTATTGTAAGAATTACCTAAGAAAGTGTGCATGTTGTTCAATAAGCATTTAACTGATCTAACTATTAAAACACTTGGCCTACTTTTTGACTGATCATTTTGCTTGTGATAAAATAGAACAAAATAACCTCTCATGAGTAAGTGATGTTAATTTTTTATATCCACTGATGTGCTAGAGGTCAAAATTCATAATTTTACCAGGTGCTGCCCTTTTTCTTCCCTTCCCCCCTCCAATCCCCGTAAGTCGATGTTATCGTGATCCAAACTGCTTCATAGTTATATGTTTAAGGCAGATCCCTATCAACGCACATACATGAAAGTGAGAGAAAAGGAATCTCTTATTTGCCATATGTTGTGTATTTCACAAATGGAGTATTACATTTTTGTTGTTTTCAACTTTTGGTTGAGTAATGTTGGTTTGAACCAAATGTTTAGTTGACATCATTGCAGATCTTTTTTGATACCTTTTAAAGTATTTCATTAATTCTGATCTAGTTTGTGCCATTATTTTTCGGTGAAATGCATGAATTATCACGTTTCTCATGAGCAATTCTTGTATTAATTATTAATTTTTGCCTTCATAAAGATGGGTTTATTTGTTATTTTCAACTGTTAATACTACTTTTAAACCTTAATGCTCTTATCTAATATTTTTAAGATTTTATTTTTTAGCAGGTACAACTTTGTGCTTCGTATCGTGCTCTTGTTGGTGGTGGCCTGGATGACTCTTCTTGCTTTTAACTCTGCATTAATAGTCATACCCATTTCACTTGGACGAGCACTTTTCAACGCTTTACCTCTTCTCCCTATAGGCCATGGCATCAAGTGCAATGGTGAGAGTTTTAGTCAATAGGTTTTTTATTATTGAATTATTGTGCTTTTGGGATGAGAAAATGACTTTTGATTCATATTGCCCATCTATTTTAGATCTGTATGCTTTCGTCATCGGGAGTTATGTCATTTGGACTGCCGTAGCTGGAGCAAGGTACTCCATTGAGTACATTAAAACTAGGAGAGCTGCGATTTTGTTAAACCATATATGGAAATGGTGTGGCATTGTTATGAAGAGCTCTGCATTGTTGTCAATATGGGTAAGAACTTTTTTCTTTGTTGCTTTTTTTGGTTATTTTTATGTTCAATTCTAATAATCCTTTGTTTTCCAGATTTTTGTCATCCCAGTATTAATTGGATTGCTCTTTGAACTTCTGGTAATTGTGCCAATGCGGGTAACTGAATTTATCAGATCTCCATGTTAGGCTAGTGGCAGTGGTAGAAGTGAATTAAATGATGTAAATATAGTTTTCTGTTTTGCCACGTCAGCAAAAATTGTTCACGTATTAACAGAGTTAGTCTATATGGCATCTCCGTTAAGGGCAGGGCACGGTTGACCTAAAATGTGTAACGTTAAGGGTACTTTTGAAAAAAAAATTAGTTTAGGATGGAAGTGGGACATTCGTGTAAATATCAGGGGCATTTTGTACCTTTGCCCTTTATTTCTCTCTATAATTTCTCTTTCTGTAATATTTTTTATTTTCGGAAATTTAGGATATTATAGTATTAATTTAATGTGGGAATGATCTGAATACCATAAATCACGTGAAGAAATTACCGCAAGCTGTCTTTCTTGTTCAAGACAAATGGACAAATTTGTCCTCAGGTCAACAGTTTGACCACTAGTCCTTCACATAATTTTTATTTTTATACCCATTGGTCCCATAAATAATGTTTGAAGAACAAATAAAAAAATATAACCCAAAAAATGTTTAAAGTGCACAATTTAAATTTAAAATATTGTATTAATATTATTTTATTTTTAAAAATATTTAGAATTTAATGAGTCACTAGTACTTACTAAGCTAGCGTCGGTAGCACGTGCATCTTCAAATGCACCAATTTAAGATGGATGGAGTATGTACGTAAAGCAGCGACCTTTAGTGACCGTTGAAGTTGGCAACAGTCCTCTTCGAAAAATAAAAATAACATCATAAAACGACAACGTCTTCGGTTGGCCTACACCTAGAATTTAGAAAATCCCAAATTTAACTTTTGGTAAATATCTGTAAGATTTATTATTTAATCATTAACTTAAAGTACCAATCTAAAGTATACCTCTTAAATAACATACTTTCATAAATAGCATATTTTTATTAAAATTATGTCGTTTTAGAATTTTTTTTTAAAAAAAATAAGTGGGCCACATGTGACATTTTTTTAAATAAAAGGAAAGTAAGTGAGACCACTCTCTTTTAATATTATTTTATTTTTTTAAAAAATTCTTCAAAATAACGTAGTTTTAATAAAGTTATGCTATTTAAGAGATGTATATTATTTAAGAGGTATGTTTTAGATCCGTTCTGCATTAACTTATATTCCCTTTGTTTCAATTTATAAGATAATTGTTCTTTTTAAAAGCCAATTTAAAATATTTTTAAATGTATAATTAATATAAATTCATTTAAATTATGAATTAATAAAAAACATTATTAACACTACTTTTTAGATAGTTTAAAATATTTGTTATTGTATTGACTAATTTTATATAAATTTATATCAATTTTTAGTTTGAAAGTATTTTAATTTGATTTTTAAAAAATTAATAATGATCTTATATATTAGAACAGAGTTAGTATTAAGTATCTGTTTAGCAAAAATGGTGTATTTTTTTAATTTATAAAATTATTTTCCAAAGTAGTTGGTGACATAAAAAATATATTAAAGCACTCTTTCCAGCACCGTTAGAAATAAGGAACCTTAATAATACCTCTATATTTAAATTTCTTATAAAAACTACCATAACTTTTGATGATTTTTTTTCGTGTAAATTTTAAAGAGTAGTACTTTTTATTTGACAAAACATTGTATCTAAATGTTTTATTTTATGTGCAAATCTCAATATTAGAAAGGAAAAAAGAAATCAATAGTATAAGTAGAGCTTACTTTTCCAAAATAATTCTCAAAAAGAAAAAACTTATAACCAAGGTCATACAAATTTTAGGATCAAGCCGAATCAGACAGCTATATCCACCTGTAAATTGCAGATAAGGATTCTAGTTACATGCTAGAGCTAGACTATCATACATTATTGGCTTACGAGACACCATGGTCAGTTCATACTAGGACTGTTCACCATTTCCGGTTTTTCCGGACCGGTACAAAAAAAACCGATCCGATTTAGATATAAAAATAGTTTTTCGGTATCAGTTTAGGTACAAAATTTTTATGGTTCGATATTATAGAATCGGACCGCTATATACTGGTTTTTTAATTTTATTAATAATAATAATAATAATTATTATTATTATATTAATTTTTGATAAAAACTTGTATCTTACCGATAAATAGGTTCGGTATACCGGTCCAACTAGTATCGGTATTGGTATTAATAGTTGACTAATTTCAATACTAATTCAGTTCAGTACGATCTAGTTCGAACCGGTATTTATTGGTTGCGCACCCCTAGTTCATACTCCTTCACAATTTCAACCACAAAATAGTACTCCCTAGAAATGAAACTTTGGAATGGAAATCTGGCGTGGCACGGGGTGAGGAATTTAAAAATTAATATTAACTTTTTTAAAATATATAATTTTATTTACAAAAATAAATTAATTTACATTCATCTTGGAATTAAAAATGTTTCCAACTGATATTTAAAAAATTAATACACTTCGACTTTTTAAAATTAAATTTTGAAAGTGGTATTAATTTATAATTTATTTTCATACAAATAACAATAATAGTTTTAAATTAACTAAAAATACTACTAATTACCATATTAGTCAGTTTAAAAACTTAAACGAATTGATATCAATTTTATTTTTAAAACTTTATATTTTTAGTTTTATAATGGAAAAGAATATTGTAAGAAAATATTTTATTTCAGACAAAATTTCTTAAAATAATCTATATATAACGGAATAAACATGCGTAGGGTAGGAATTAAATCCACAACATTTGATAGAAGTTATGATATTTCAATCGTTGAATTAGGCTTACTGACAACTGTCGTTTCCTAGTTTTTTTTATAATATTTTTTATGTTTGAAAAAGTATGTTGTTTAATGTGATATTTTGTAAAAATTGAGTTTATTTACTAAAACGGGTTAGGAAATTTTAATTTAAATAGGTCAATATTACACTTCTTGTTTATCTATGTCAATGGTACACTCTTAGCTTATATCAAGATGTTAAAAGTAAGAAACAATTGAATGAAAATTTACTATTATAAGAAAATTTTGAAAATTAAACAACAAAGAAATTTTGCTAATCTAACTAAAGCTTACTTGAATTATTTTTTTTACTAGTATTATAGTAATATAGTAGTGAAAGATTTTTGGAGATAGATTAGTTGGTTTAAATATTCATTTAATAGTATTAATTAAAAGAAATTCCCAAAACTAAGGTAGTGACTAATGTATATGTAAGGAGTGAAGATTTTTATTTGAATTACGTTATTGCTTTTTATTTTTTCAAGGGATGCATTTAATCACGTGCTTAGTTCTGAAATCTACTAATTTCAAAGAAACTTTTAATACTAGACTATTATTACCTTTGGTCTAATTACAGGATTGTACAGAGAAATTAAATTTCAGTTATAGAGAATAGAATATCTTTGAAACTGTTGATTTAGTTGTAACACCCCCTTCCCGAAAAGAAAGTGAGGTCACGTGCGAAACACAACAAACCTCAAAATTATTAAACAGAGCACTAAAAACTTCAAATATGTAATAATGATAACCATCAATAAGGCATTAAATACGATTTTCAACATAGAGTCAAAATAATCAAAACCTAAAACTCGAATCCACCTAGATGGTCAAAGGCAACACTCTCATCACACTAGCCCTGAATCACCCCTGCAAACCTGCCGGAAGAAAAACACAGCATGAGCCAATTGCCCAGTACGGATACAGATATACAAAAGATATACAACTGATATATGAAAATAACTGAGACAAAATATTGAACAAAGCCTCAAGTGCAAATACGAACGAAAGTATAATATCCAAAGATCTGAATGGAATATATCTGAATCAACGTAATAAATATATCTGAATCAATGTAATTGACGAAACAAATAAAAGAATAAAGAAATATCGAACAAAAGTGACTAACTTAATGACTTGAACTGAACAGAAACCAACAAAACTAATCAAATAAAATAATAGGCTGAAACAAATGACTGGAGTTATTTTATACCGAATGAGCTCAGAAGTATTCCTTGCCACATAGGCAAGTCAAAATAATGCCACACAGGCAAGTCAAATGATGCCACACAGGCAACCAAAATAATGCCACACAGACACATCAAAACAATGCCACACAGGCAAATCAAAATAATGCCACACAGGCAAATCACACATTGGACCGCGAATCCGAATGTATGCAAATCGGATAGGTGTGTTTGGCACAACATCACCAATCCGCAGAACAGAAAACTAGGGTTAACCCATACGCCTCCCACAACAAAACACCAAACGGCCCACTTACTCCGGAGCCCAAAACGGAGACGCCGTGGACTAATCACACCGCCACGGAAAGTGTCATGTCTCTCGTGCCAAGGCGACATGCCTGTGGTACCCCCACAGGTGGTTATAGCTCAGGTATACCCTACGGTATATTCTAACAAAAATATCATGTCACAACACATGCGACAAAATACGAACAAAAGGGTTCTATATGTACATGTTGAACCAAATCAAATTATAATCACAAGGTTTCAAAAAGAAGGTAGCAACATGTACCGCTCTATAATTATCGAAATAAATATTAGACATGATAACCTCATTCAAAGAGTACAAATGCGAGTTATATGAATCAACTCCAAAATGAAACTAATATACTTATTTCACAAGAAACAATTATGTGAAATAATAACGAAATTCGAACAAGCGACAAAACGAACAAATCAAATTTAACAAGAGTATCGCAGAAAGAGTACGGAATCCGTACCTGATACTTCCAAACCATTTATGGCACACTCCACGAAATCTTACCCTCAAATGCCAACGATATCAAATACAAATCGTTATTCGCAACCTAAACATATCCACCTCAAATTAAAAACAATCCAAACTAATAATTCTAAAATAATTCATAATCTATTTAATATGCCTTTAATCAATTAATAATACTCCAAAATTTATATTACAAAAATAACTCTTTAAATTCCCCCCGTTCGAACTAATTAAACAAATTAACAAAATAAATTAATAAACTATGCGTTAAATTACTAATTACTAAATAATTTTAATTTTTTTAATTTTTCTTTGTTCCTTTCAAAATAAGAATCAAATATTAAATTAAAGTATCTTATATATGTATATATATATGCTTTTACTCCTTTAGTCAGATACACCAAGGAAGCAACACAATTCGGCAACTATTGTTATCATATTACCATCATAGAGTTAAATTTGTTGCTGTATTCAAAATATTAACAATTAATTCTACTAACATAATCATACTCAACAATTCAACATCTCTTGCTTGTAATACTTTATTATTACACATGTTCCATCCACACATGAATTCCATTAACTCATAACAATACTTTCACATGTAATCCAAATCATATGACGTATATATATACATGCCTGCATAATGATCTCAATTAATGACTGCTATATCCAAGAAACTATAGTTAATACTTACCAGAAATACCTAACAATATAATATAAATTGCTCTCCTTGTGGCTCTCGGTCAGATCTCTCTCAGTCGCTGCCCCTTTTTTTTTTCCGATTCGTATAAGAAAGTAAGATTAGGTCTAGTTATGTGTTTATTTATTAACAAACTTTATTAATTCTCCAAATTTTAATAGGATTTTAAAATTACCCACACATATAAATTAAACCAAATTAGTTTTAAGGCCCAATTTTATCAACTTAATTTGTATCATTTAATAATACTCATTAGCCCACATAAATTAAATATGAGTTGACCCAAATAAAAACAAAGTCCGATTAATATGTTTTTAAAAAAAATTAAATCTTTTTTTTTTCGGGTATTACATCACCTACCCCTTAAAAAGGATTCCGTCCTCGGAATCAAAAGAATGAACGTACCTACTTATCAAAAGATGCGGATACTCCGCTCGAATAGGCTCCTCCATCTCCCAAGTAGCTTCTCGTTCCGAATAATTTTACCACAAGACTTTAACAAAAGGAAATATCTTTCTCCATTTTAATTTAATCAGTTATTTAATTACCAACTAAAAGAATTTTATTTTCCAAACAAAACAAGGAAGACAAGAGGGAAACAAAATCATTTACCTTTTCCAATTTAAATACAATTGTATACAATAAAATTAATTAATATTTAATTTTAAAAAATATGGGTTATTACATTTTTCACCCCTTAAAAAATAATTCCGTCCTCGGAATTCAAACAACCTACAAAAAAAATAATAATTTAGTTACGACTTAGCGTCGCCATTTATAACGATCAATGCGGATAAGTCATCGGTCCACGCAATTATCAATGTACTTGTAAAAGATTCGTCAGCTACCGTGTCAAGCCTTGGTAAGGTTCTTCGCGTTGCATCAAATTAGATCACATGATCCAACGTTGGTGCGGGCCGTCGCTAATATCTTTGAGTTTAATTCTTGTAAACGTACTCTTCAGAACATAATTCGAAATCACAAACACTTCTCTTCATCCAAATACGATTCGAATACCCAAATTATTTAAAATAATTTTTAATTCGTAAAACGTTTATGCTCCACACATGACAAAGATTTAACAAATTATTTTTATTTAATTTTACATAAATTCATACAAAACTCTTAAAACATCAGATAAACAAAACAACTTAAATTATATCACCAACTCTCACTAAGTCCTCAAGAATTTCAAAATATCATAACCTCCAATCAAATTAGTTCTCAAATATTATTACACCAAAAATATACTACTACTAAGATCTCTCCATCACCATACCAAACTCCAAATCATATATCCTACTATCTGAATAAGCAAATGATAGTTTTCAAAATCTCTTAAAGATTCATCACTTAATATCTAATCATTTAATAAATCAATCATTCTCTTAGTGCAAACCTTAACCCAACAAATTCCAAAATCATCTCATTCTATCACTCAAAATTTCATATAAGATAACTCCAATATTCTACTAGAAAATAATCGCAAAATTCATTTACTCCAAAAGAATAATCTAATTACCTCGAATCTTTACAACAACTCAAAATTACAAGAGATCCTTTGTACTTAATAGTTTTCACTTTATCATATTATCCTACCGATTCACATACCTCAAATTATTCACAACTTAACAAAAATTAGAGTTTAACCCAAATAAAATCCTCAATTCCAAAATTATAATAATTTATAATTACCTGAAATAACTCTAACAAATAATTCTCCAATATCAAAACTCACTTATACAACTGCTCATATCATAATCGTATAATCATTTCTTAACTGAACAAAGTATGACATTATTCTCCTTAATGATCAAATCACCATCCTTAACAAACATTATTGCTCCAACGAATATAACAATAATAATCTTAACAAGTTAACTCGCTTTTCTCAAATCAATTACAATTTAAAGAGCTAAAAACACTTGGTTAAAATCAAGACCAACTAAACAGAGAACAAAATCAAATCAAACTCCTACGTCTACCTAATGATTTACCCACAAATCACAGGTCAAACCTAAATAGGTTTTCTACAAGAAAGAACCTAAGCTCTGATACCATCTCAGTAACACCCCCTTCCCGAAAAGGAAAGGGAGGTCACGTGCGAAGCACAACAAACCTCAAAATTATTAAACAGAGCACTAAAAACTTCAAATATGTAATAATGATAACCATCAATAAGGCATTAAATACGATTCTCAACATAGAGTCAAAATAATCAAAACCTAAAATTCGAATCCACCTAGATGGTCAAAGGCAACACTCTCATCACACTAGCCCTGAATCACCCCTGCAAACCCGTCGGAAGAAAAACACAGCATGTTTGTAACACCCCAGTCCCACATCGAAAGATAGGGAAAAAAATTTGTCTACATATAAGGAAATAAAGTTACTACCAATAGTACCTTCAAGTCATGACCTTTTGGGAGCCTGTGGTGGGCTAGATGACCCAAGAAGATACTATTGGGCCAGTGGTTTGAGGCCTTATTTGGATGGATTTGATTCGATTCAGACTTGGGATTTGACCCAAGATTTGTTCCGGATTCGGGATTTGACCCGGGTTGTTTCATATGGTATCAGAGCCGACTCTCGAAAGCTTGGGTCGGGTCGTTCGATCGGGTTGCCGGAGGTGGGAACACGAAGGCTTGTGGTATTATCCCATAATGGAGAGATGAAGGTCCGGAGGTGGGGACACGAAGCCAGCCGGTATTATCCCACAATGGCTAGAGAGGCAAAGATCTTTGGGCCGTGTGTGTGATCGATTCTGACGGGGACGTCAGAAATTTAAATGGGGGAGTTTGTAACACCCCAGTTCCACATCGAAAGATAGGGAAAAAAAATTTGTCTACATATAAGGAAATAAAGTTACTACCAATAGTACCTTCAAGTCATGACCTTTTGGGAGCCTGTGGTGGGCTAGATGACCCAAGAAGATACTATTGGGCCAGTGGTTTGAGGCCTTATTTGGATGGATTTGATTCGATTCGGACTTGGGATTTGACCCAAGATTTGTTCTGGACCCGGGATTTGACCCGGGTTGTTTCATTAGTTCTGTCTCCAAACCAAGGGAGAAAATCATATTAAATTCTTTGTAAGCGGCTACGAGCTTTGATCGGATTCTGATTAGTGTATAAAATCATATTATTGCCTCCGTGACACAAACATAATTTTATTTAGAAAATAAAATTTCCATAATTTTTTATTATTGATAATAACATAACACATTATACTTAATAAAAATAAAATAAAACTAACAACGTATTCTTAGATATTTATATCGAACAAAACCACATACTTGATACATATAATTTGTAAATGAGAACCACTTTTCTTCTGGGAGCAAAGAGTGTTAAAATAAAAATAATTAAAATTTTCTCAATTAATTTTTACATTTATGCAAGACCTCTCTCTTGAATAGTGTTCGGGAACACTTTTATCGACCTGCAAGTTGGTCGAAGGCCTGGTACTCAAAGGGGATGTTAAGCCCATTGGGCCGAAGCCCTCAAGGATGCTTAAAGGGTTCAGAGGTCCGAGTCCTATGGACCAGAGTCCTTTTCTGGAGAGGTGATGTTCGGGGTCGGGCCTTCGAGTCCTCTTGGCCGAAGTCCGAACCATGTAGTCCGCTCGGTGGGATTGGGCTTTGGCAGTGGGCTGTCCTGCGTGCAGAGTCTAAAGTCTCAGCCGTATTTGAACAAGGTAACTCCAAAGGTTGTGATTGGATTGGATTCTACTTTCACCTTTTAAGGAGATTGTGTTGGACCCAAATATTGATAACTTACCATATTTAGGAGTCCTAATCCGACTCGGAGAAGGATTCTAAGGTAATGAGGCACTATAAATACAAGGCATATGGTACGATTATGAGGTAATACTTACTTTTGAGTACTAAACATTTAGCCTACATTGTTAAACCTTGTGAACGACCTGTACTTATTCTCACACCGGAGCTATCCCCCGGCGACACAAGCCGTCAAGCTTATGTGTGATCTGTTATTGTGCGGGTTCTAGCGCGTGGATTTTGTGATTAGACGCGTCGAAGAAATTTGGCGTTAACATTGACGCTAGAAGGAGGGGTTTAGTATTCTTACAATCATAACCATCTTTTCCGGTAGCAGGCTATGGTGAGTAAGGAGAACAGTGCCTCTAACCAGGAGAAGGCAAAGACCCACCAAACCACACTGGTGAGGGGGTCAGTGAAAGATAGGCTGGGCTCTCGAGTCCAGGAGGATCAGGTGGAGCCGGCTGCTTCCCTCCGGCGAAAACTTTTCCACTACAGTCAACGCACACCTAATCAGGCTAGTCAGGCGGATGAGAACAACTCTCAGGCACTGGAGGTGCGAGGAAAGGACCGAGGGGAAGGCAGCTGAGATCAACGGGAGTTCATCTTGCAGAAGAAGATACAACATAATAAAGATGCCATGATGGCCCTACGCCTTCAGCAGGAGGAGCTCGAACAGCAGATGGAAAAGGTGGCTGGTGAGCAGGAGGCATGCTCAAAAAGGCGCAGGCATCAGAGCCGATCCCGGTCGCCTCGACGGGGAGAGCATCCCGACACAGAAGTCGCTCTAGTGATGGTCGAAGCAGAAGGAGGAGTCGTTCGGTAGAACGTCTATCAGAGCATCCAGGCAGGTCGGGACAGAGGAGGAGGGAAGCGGCTCCTAAATATGGAAGGGACAGTGTAAGACCCCAACTTTTATGAATAAAGATTAATTTTCTCTAAAATATTATTTTTGAATATTATGGTGTGGATTTGATATAATGATATAGTTGTGGGTAATATTTATAAATTTTGTAAAGTAAGCAAGTTGTTATAAAATATTCGTTTGGTCGGGGAATACTCTTTTTGTCTGGAAATATTCGTACGACGACTCAATCATTGGTGGACCCCATAACGGAATTATTGTCGGAGTTAGAAAACGACAAAATTATCTTTTTTATAAAAATAACGGCGGAAGTTTTGCCGTTAACTATTGAAATACCCGATAATAAAGGTACAGTAATACGCGTGGTTGCATAGTAACAGACGGTATTAATTATTGATGCTTACGTAAGAAGTCACTCAATTATACTCAAATATTACTACAGTAATTGTTGCATCATATCTCTTATATTATTGATTTAATTATTGTCACAGTATCATCTGTATAATATGTTATATTATTAAATCAATAATTGAGACGACAAGTTATAATGATGAATAATTGTTTAAAGATTAAATATGTGTTGATTAAAAATAAAATGATTTGGGGTAAAATTTATTCAATCCTTGATGTAAATAATGAGTCTATTATAAGACGTTTGTGGTAAGTTTGGTTTATTCTATATGGGCCTATATGTCATCATCTAAGAGTCTCTTTCGCCAATAGTAATTGTCTTTACCAGACGTCAAACCAATTGCCGTTTCATATTATAGGTGTCGAACCAATTGTTGTTTCACATTACAGGCGTTAAACCACTTGTTGTTTCACATTACACGCGTCAAAACACTTTTCTTTTAACATCACCAGTCGTCAAGCTACTTGCCTTTTCACATTGCAAGAGCTAAACTAGAAATCTTCTATAAATAGAGGCCTAGTTCTTCATTATTTTTCACGAATTCATTCAAGCTCTAGAGAGAGAAAGTATAGAGAGAATAAGAGAGAAAGAAGAAGAGTATTCTGTTACTACACTACTGTAGTATTCAATCTCCTATTAAGGTAAGGGGTATTATTTCTTTCTTTCGTCTTCATGAAGAGAACTTCTGTTATTCCATTCTTTATTATTTTGTTGGAATAACCTGTATACGAGGGCTACCCTATACTTGGTGAAATTCTTCGGTTATTCCATTCTTTATCATTATGTTGGAATAACATGTCTATGCGAAGTACTGCATACATGGTGAAACTCTTCTATTATTCCATTCTTTATCATTCTGTTGGAACAACCTGTATGTGCTTTACGCATGACCTGGTTCCATTATTTATTATTCTGTTAGAATATCCTGTCTGTGCTTTACGCATGACCTGGTTCCATTATTCATTATTCTGTTGGAATATCCTGTCTGTGCGTTACGCATGACCTGGTTCCATTATTTATTATTCTGTTGGAATAACCTGTCTGTGCGGTCTATCGCAAACTTGGTGATTTCTTTTGTTATTCCATTCTTTATTATACTCAGTTGGTTAAAGTTTTGATATCTATACTCCATGAAATTAGTGGAATATCCTTGATATTTGCGCTTCATCCAGTATCTTTTCCTGGAAATATTCTTCTGAGCATTCTTTAATTTTACTCTACAAAGAAGTATCGTGTTGATAATTTGGACGCTATTGGTTCCTAGATAAATTAATTCTTGAACTTGTTTTATTGAATTCTTATATCATTGTCATCATCCTCATGCTTATATTGTGATGAAAGTTATCTTTGGCTTACGTGGATAGATGGACTTGGTATGATTATGACCAGGGATTATTCGGTATAATCATGACCGTAATGTAATGAATGATGTGGTAAAAATCCTCATTGGCCCGTAGTGCATTGATGAACAGTTGTTGAGATGAACATGACCAACTAGTGATAATAATGAATATCCTTGGCTCGTAGTGCATGGATAATTCAGTGATGTGGTTCATTTATTAAGCTGAGTCTCAGTGATAAAAGTGATGAAAAACCTTTTAAATCATAAAAGATAGTAGATTTTATTCTCTACTTGACTCTTTTAATGGATTGCTTGTTCCGCTGCAGTTAAATTTGATGTTTTTATATTCTATCAGTTTAACACTGTTGAAGGCTAATGATAATTTATTTTCATTATCTTAGTCATAATATTTCTTACTGGGCTAGTTGAGCTCACCCCTTTTCTTTCATTGTTCTCTTCAGGAAATGAGAATATAGCTGGGACTAGTCGGGGAACGGAGTGACGGTCCAGATGGGTGTCTTAGTAGTCCTCACTATTCTATGTAATAGTGTGATAATAATTATAATAAGATTGAATTTGAGTATGAATATTGTTTAGAAGACAATATTCGTATTTAAACTCTCAGCATATGTTTTGTCGTATTTACACGACAGTTGTATTAATTAAGTTGTATTTGAATTTTGTACCATGTATTTGATGACTCAGAATGGGTGATGTATATCTATTTTGGGGGCGTCACGGTTGGTATCAAAGCTTAGGGATATAATCCCTGGCTAAGATGTGAGACTAGAACTAGGAGGGGAGAGACGGGTAATTCCTTTGCTAGTATGACTTACCTAAGCTTATTTGTTATTTAATTGGTCGGTCAGAGTATAAGGATAATATGTGGCATGTCAATTAACCTTTGTTTTGTGGCAGTATTTGAAAATGACATCCGAGAATGTTGAGATAAGCAATGGTGCACATGAGACCGTTGAGTCACCAACGATCAATACCCAGGATAATGTGCATCAAGAACACCATAATCCTCAGATAAACAACAATACCTATCAAATGACAAACGATGGGATGTTCAGAAGCTTTATGCAATTCATGCAACATCAGGCGAGAGCGGCTCCTGTCCAAAATGTATGTGGAAACATTGACAACTCTCGGACGGTCACCGCCAAGCAGTTTAAGGAACTTGGACCACCGGAGTTTTTTGGAGAGCCAAAACCACTTAAGGCGGAGACGTAGATAAAGTAGATTAACAAGATATTTGATGTTTTGGGATGCTCCAAGGAGCAAAAGGTTCCCTTTCCCACCTTCATATTGAGAGCGGAGGCAGACTACTGGTGGAAATCTGTAAACCGTACTCAACCTGCCGCACTGAAGATGACTTGGGAGAAGTTCCAAGAATTGTTCAACGACAAGTACTTTCTCGAAAGTATTCGTCACATGAAAGAGGTAGAGTTTATCAAGCTGGAGAAAAATAACATGACCGTGTCGCAGTACGAAGCCAAGTTTGCCGAATTGTCTCGGTTTGCGTCCCATTTGGTTGATAATGAAGAAAGAATGACGCGAATGTTTCTAAGAGGTTTGAAACCCGAGATACGTCAATATCTTATCTCTCATAAACTGTGTTTGTATTCAGATGTTGTAAGTAGGGCTCAATTATTGGAGCGCAATAATGAGTTAACCCAACCAAGAGAGAGCAGCCAACAAGTCGATAATACCAGTGGTAGTAGTCATTGAAGCGGTGACAACAAACGTGAAGGAAATCAACATGCCATAAATGGTAACCACTTCGGTGGTTATCATGGCCAAGATAGTAGAAGTGGAAATTTCAAGAAGAGGAGATTTAATAATGATGGAAAGACGTCAGCACCAGCACCTGTTGTTAAAGAAGGAGAACGACCACCGGACGTATGTTTCAAAAGCGGACAGGAGGGACACATCAGTCCAAACTATATGCAGCAGTCCAAAATATGTTACAATTGTGGAAAAGAAGGTCACCTAGCCCGATTTTGTTGTGCACCAAAACAAGTCCAGTTGGGATGGAGGCATCAAAGGCAGTCCCAGACAAGACAAAATCGGTAGTTCAAGGGAGAGCGTTTGTCGTAACCTCCCAAAAAGCGAGGAATCAGAACGAGGTGATCACGGGTAAGTTAATCATAAACTCTAACGAAGTCTATACCTTATTTGATACCGGTTCTACCCATTCTTTTATTTCTACTACTTGCGCTCAACGTTTAAATTTGACTCCGGAGAAATTGGACTTTGACTTATCTGTTGAAACTCCGTTGGGAGAAACCTTCATTACATCCACTATTTATAAGTCTTTTTTAGTTCAAATCAACAACCGCACGTTACCTGTCGATCTTATTTCTTTGAAAATACTTGCATTTGATGTGATTCTAGGGATTGATTGGTTAACTATTCATCATGCAAAAATTGATTGTTTTCGTAAGGTTGTTAGCTTTCGTATTCCTAACCAACCTATTATGCAAATTCAAACAACCAAACCATTAAAATCAATCGCCTTCATCTCAAGCCACAAAGCCATTCATTTATTAAAAAATGGATGTCAAGTCTTCTTAGCCCATATCACGGATTTAAATAAAAATACGTCAGTCTTGAATGATATTTCTATTGTTAATAAATTTCCTGACGTATTCCCTGAAGAACTTCCTGGACTACCCCTGGAGTGTGAAATCGAGTTTTTTATTGACCTTGAACCTGGTACTAAACCCATTTCCAAAGCCCCATATCGAATGGCTCCTATTGAACTTCAGGAGTTAAAAACCCAACTACAAGAATTGTTAGACATCGATTTCATTCGTCCTAGTACGTCTCCTTTGGGTGCTCCTGTTCTATTTGTGAAGAAAAAAGATGGAAGTATGCGACTTTGTATTGATTGTCGGGAGTTAAATCATGTCACCATCAAGAATAGGTATCCGTTACCTCGCATTGATGACTTATTCGACCAGTTACAAGGAGCACAATTCTTTTCAAAGATTGATCTTCGTTCGGGATATCATTAGCTGAAGATTAAAACTGAGGATATTCTGAAGACTGCCTTCAGAACTCGGTACGGGCATTATGAATTTTTAGTCATGTCTTTTGGATTGACTAATGCTCCTGCTGCTTTCATGGATATGATGAATCGAGTATTTAAGGAATATTTGGATCAGTTCGTTGTTGTCTTTATTGATGACATCCTCATCTATTCCAAAAGCCGTGAAGATCATGAGCACCATTTGAAGATGATAATTGAAAAGCTTCGTGAAAACAAGCTATATGCCAAGCTGAAGAAATACGAGTTCTGGCTTGAGGAAGTAGCATTCCTTGGGCACGTGGTGTCAAAATATGGAATATCTGTTGACCCAGCAAATGAAGCAATACAAAGCTGGGAGCAACCTAAATCAGTGACTGAAATACGTAGCTTTCTCGTCTTAACTGGTTATTATCGGAGATTTGTAGAAGGGTTTTCTCGAATCGCTACTCCATTAACTCAGCTGACTTGAAAAGATACAAAATTTGCTTGGACCGAGGAATGTGAGAAGAGTTTTCAAGAACTCAAGAGGAGACTCATTTCGGCACCTGTTTTGGCAATCCGTCTGGATCGGAAGGATTTGTCATCTACAGTGATGCTTCAGGCAAGGGTTTAGGATGTGTTCTCATGCAACATGGGAAAGTCATAGCCTATGCCTCATGACAACTCAAAGAATATGAGAGGAATTATCATACTCATGATCTAGAGTTGGCAGCTGTCGTTTTCGCACTTAAAATCTGGAGGCATTACCTGTATGGGGAGAAGGTGGAGATCTTTACAGATCATAAAAGCCTTAAATATTTCTTCACCCAAAAGGAACTCAATATGCGGCAATGACGTTGGCTTGAACCGTTGAAAGATTATGATCATACCATTCAATACCATCTTGGAAAAGTGAACGTGGTAGCTGACGCATTGAGTAGAAGATCATATGCGGGTACGAGTGCGATATGGTCAACGTAAAGGCCCATTTTGTATGACTTGCAAAGGATGGAGATAGAGATAAAGACTCCAGGGACCCACGTGATGATGGCAAATATACGAGTAGAATAGACTTTAATCGATAAAGTTAAAGCTGCTCAAGCTACAGACCTGGAGCTGATGCGCATGAAGAAGAAGGTGCAAGAAGGTGCTATTCCGGAAGCAAGAATCGATGAAGAAGGAATACTTAGAGTCAACTCCTAGACTCTATGTTCCTAACGACTTTGATTTGAAGTATAAGATCATGATGGAGGCGCACAACACACCGTTTGCAATCCATCTTGGGAGTACCAAAATGTATCGTGATCTTCGACATACATTTTGGTGGAGCAATATGAAGAGGGAGATAGACGGAGTTCATCTCAAGGTGTCTAACTTGTCAAAGAGTCAAGGCGGAGCATCAAGTGCCAAAAGGTCCATTGCAACCACTTGAATTCCTAGAATGGAAGTGGAGAGCACATTACCATGGATTTTGTTACTAGTCTTCCCAAGGTTTCTCAAGGCATTGATGCGATTTGGGTCATTGTTGATAGATTGACCAAGTCTGCTCATTTCTTACCTATACGAGAAACTTATACACTTGAACGTCTTGCTCGTATTTACATAAATGAGATTGTAAGACTGTATGGTATGCCAGTATCCATAGTTTCTGATCGAGACCCAAGATTCACTTCATGATTTTGGGTTAGTTTGCAAAAAGCTATGGGCATGGATTTACGATTTAGTTCGGCATATCATCCTCAAACAGACGGACAATCAGAGAGGATTATTCAAACTCTTGAAGATCTATTAAGACTCTGTGTCCTTGACTTCAAAGGAAGTTGGGACAAGTTCTTGCCATTGGTGGAATTCTCCTACAACAACAATTATCAAGCAAGTATCGGCATGGCTCCATTCGAGGCGTTGTATGGACGCAAATGTCGTTCTCTAGTATGCTGGGATGAGGTGGGTGAAACAACGTTGTTAGGACCGAAATTAGTACGTATGACTACAGAGAAGATTCAAATGATCCGCCTAACATATAAAAACCTCACAAGATCGACAAAAGAGTTATGCTGATCTTCATCGAAAGGACGTGGAATTCAATGCTGGAGAACATGTGTTGTTACGTTACGCATGACCTGGTTCCATTATTTATTATTCTATTAGAATATCCTGTCTGTGCTTTACGCATGACCTGGTTCCATTATTTATTATTCTGTTGGAATATCTTGTCTGTGCGTTACGCATGACCTGGTTCCATTATTTATTATTCTGTTGGAATAACCTGTCTGTGCGGTCTATCGCATGCTTGGTGATTTCTTTTGTTATTCCATTCTTTATTATACTCAGTTGGTTAAAGTTTTGATTTCTATACTCCATGAAATTAGTGGAATATCCTTGATATTTGCGCTTCATCCAGTATCTTTTCTTGGAAATATTCTTCTGAGCATTCTTGAATTTTACTCTACAAAGAAGTATCATGTTGACAATTTGGACGTTATTGGTTCCTAGATAAATTAATTCTTGAACATGTTTTATTGAATTCTTATATCATTGTCATCATCCTCATGCTTATATTGTGATGAAAGTCATCTTTGGCTTACGTGGATAGATGGACTTGGTATGATTATGACCAGGGATTATTCGGTATAATCATGACCATAATGTAATAAATGATGTGGTAAAAATCCTCATTGGCCCGTAGTTCATTGATGAACAGTTGTTAAGATGAACATGACCAACTAGTGATAATAATGAATATCCTTGGCTCGTAGTGCATGGATAATTCAGTGATGTGGTTCATTTATTAAGCTGAGTCTCAGCGATAAAAGTGATGAAAAACCTTTTAAATCATAAAAGATAGTAGATTTTATTCTCTACTTGACTCTTTTAATGGATTACTTGTTCCGCTGCAGTTAAATTTGATGTTGTTATATTCTATCAGTTTAACACTGTTGAAGGCTAATGATAATTTATTTGCATTATCTTAGTCATAATATTTCTTACTGGGCTAGTTGATCTCACCCCTTTTCTTTCATTGTTCTCTTCAGGAAATGAGAATATAGCTGGGACTAGTCGGGGAACGGAGTGACGGTCTAGATGGGTGTCTTAGTAGTCCTCACTATTCTATGTAATAGTGTGATAATAATTATAATAAGATTGAATTTGAGTATGGATATTGTCTAGAAGACAATATTCATATTTAAACTCTCAACATATGTTTTGTCGTATTTACACGACAGTTGTATTAATTAAGTTGTATTTGAATTTTGTACCATGTATTTGACGACTCAGAATGGATGATGTATACCTATTTTGGGGGCGTCACAGACAGACCCCGATTGTCCCCTCGTAAGGAGGAGTCCGACCCCCTTGCTCGAAGGGTGACAAAACTGGAAAAGTTATTGTTGGCGAAGAACTCAATGGGGACACCTTCGGCTTGTATAGGGTCATCCTTCTCACCCGAGATCAATCATGTGACGGCCGACCCCAAAAAGAAGATGCCCCCGATGGAGACATATGATGGGTTGGGTGATCCATACAATCATTTTGATGGATAAGACAGGCTGATGACATATTACGGACATTCAGACGTTGCCAAGTGTCATATGTTCGCGACCACTCTAAAGAAGAGCGCCCGAGAATGGATGGGGACCCTGGCAGCGGGGTCGATTAACTCATGGAATGACCTTCGGGAGAAGTTTCATGCCCGTTTGGGAAGCAACGGGAGAAGGGGAAAGATCACATCTTCCCTCATGCAGGTTCGGCAAAAGTCAGATGAGAGTTTGGGGCAGTACGTCAAGAGGTTCCGAGAGGCTGTGGGGTCGGTAACAAAGCTGAATTCCCTACAAGCCCTGGGTTTCTTCACCACTAGGTTGGACATTAGGAAGTCGAAGAAACTGATTAAGGACCTGGTAATCAATCCTCCAAGAGATTTGATAGAAGCTTTCCACCGAGCCGAGGGATACATAGAAATAAAAGAGGTAATGGGAAATTTTAAGCCCCACTCCCAGCCTTACAAGAAGTCCAAGGATCGGGATAAGCACAACTTTCAACGGTCGGATAATCAGGGGAAATCTGACAGCTATGGTAAGAAAAACTACAATGGAGGAGGTTCAGGTAGCAGACGACCACCTTTCCCAAACAGGAATGTTAACAAAGTCTACACGGCTCTTAACACCGACCGGGCGAAGATATTGGAAGAGATGAGGAATAAACCTTTCTTTGAACCATGCCCGACAATCCCGAAGCCTAGAAAGAGGGGTCGAGATAAATAATGCGAATACCATCAATGTCGGGGGCATACGATAGAGATGTAAAATGATTTGAAGGATTTAATAGAGAAGAATGTCCAAAACGGATAGCTGACACAGTACGTGGTAGGTCGGGAAGGTTCAGAAGCACCCTGAGAGGAGAATAGAGGGCCGACTTGGGAAACACAATCGCAACTAAAACCGCAAGCCCGAGGCGTGATTGATGTCATTTCGGGCAGGTCAATAGGGCGTGTAACCAGAAGAAAGAGGAGTGGACATCTCGAGGCTGTACTGTCAGTTGCAAGTTCATCGCCCAGAAAGGATAGGCTTTACTCAGGAGTTTCCATCTCCTTCTTAGATGAAGATTACCCCACCGACCACATCGAACCACATGATGGGGCGTTGGTGATAACGGCACAGGTCGGGCCAGTGGATGTGAAAAGGATGATGATCGATAACGAGTCCTCAGTCGACATACTGTACACGCACGCCTATTAGAGGATGGATCTAGAAGGAAAAAAGATGGAGTTAGGTGGATATGGTCCATTATATGGGTTCAGTGGGGACCCGGTACATGTTTCGGGCACCATTGAGTTTCCTGTCAGGTTCGGCACAGTCCCTCAGCAGGCAGAAGTTATGGTCAGGTTTTTTGTGGTACAGGTGGACTCGGCATACAACGCCATTTTGGGAAGGCCGACGTTAGCAGCACTACAAGCCGTACCATCTATACCACACTTTAAAATCAAGTTTCCGACACCAAACGGGATTGGGGAGGTAAAAGGTGATCTTGACATTGCCCGAAGGTGCTATCGGAATAACTTGATTTCTTCAGGGATCGGAGTCAGCAAACAGAAACATACAATGGCCATTGAGATAGAGCTATTCACTGAGAGCAGTACCGAACCAATGGCTCTACCTATCGAGGAGACTGAAGATGTGGAGTTAATACCCGACAACACATAGAAATTGATCAAGATTGGGGCAGGATTAACAGAACCATTGCGGGTAGGACTGGTGGATCTGATTCGGGTGTATGCCGATATCTTTGCTTGGGAGCCTAGCGATATGCCAGGGGTAAGTGAGTCGGTAGGGCTACATATGCTGCATACAGGCCCGAAGAAAAAACCAGTGATACAAAAAAGAAGGATCTTCGCCCCAGAAAGGCAGAGGATCATAGATGAAGATATCACTAAACTGCTGGAGACGGGATTCATTTTTGAGATTGACTACCCGAAATGGTTGGCAAATATGGTTCTGGTTCAGAAACAGAATGGAAAGTGAAGGTTATGCATCGATTACACCGATCTGAACAAGGCTTGTCCAAAGGATTTTTACCCTTTGCCTAACATAGATCAGCTAATTGATGCCACATCGGGGTACGATATGTTGAGCTTCATGGATGCTTTCTCGGGATACCACCAGATTTCGATGAATAAGGAAGATATCCCGAAGACAAGCTTTATCACACATCGGGCCATATATGCTTATCGAAAGATGACTTTCGGACTACTCAACACTGGGGCAACTTACCAACGGATGATGAACTTTGTGTTCAAAAAGTAGTTGGGCCGAAGCATGGAGGTATACGTGGACGACATGATTGTGAAAAACATGTCAGTCCGAGATCATCTGGAGGACCTAGAAGACTGTTTCGAAACGGTAAGAAAACACAAGTTAAGACTGAACCAGACCAAGTGCACCTTCGGTTTGGGGTCAGGGAAGTTTTAAGGTTACCTGGTCAGTAAGAGGGGCATCGAGGTAAACTCAGAAAAAATTCAAGCGATCTTAGACATGAGATCACCGAAAACATATAAAGATGTGCAGAGGTTAACGGTCCAGATAGCTGCCCTTCGGAGATTTGTATCAAAATTAGCTGAGAGATATTTACCCTTCTTTGACACTTTCAAAGGGCCAAAGAACGAGAAGAGTTTTCAATGAACATCAGAATGCGAAGACGCGTTCCAAGGGATCAAAAATATTTGTCTTCGACACCGTTATTGATGAAACCGATTCCCTCAGAACCTTTATACTTATACTTGGCTGCAAGCCCGATGGCAGTAGGGGCAGCATTGGTGATGAACAAGGGAGGAAAACAGTTCCCGGTAGACTATGTCAGCCACGTTCTTCGGGACACCGAAAGAAGGTATCTTAACCTGGAGAAATTCGCGTATGCCTTGATCATTGCAAGCAGGAAACTTTGGCACTATTTTCAGGGTCGGGTGATAGTGGTATATACAGATCAGCCGTTAAAGAAAGTATTGCAAAAGCCAGAAGTGCCGGGTCGGCTAGCAGCATGGGCGATGGAGTTAACGCAATTTTCTATAGAATATCATCCCCGGACGACAATCAAGGGTCATGCATTAGCAGACTTCATAGTGGAATGCTCTTTTACGGAACCGGATGTGAGTACGGTCTCCAAAACTCAATAGGGACAGACCTCGTGGACTTTGTACGTGGATGGGTCATCAACTTCAGACGTCAGTGGTGTCGGAGTCATTCTAACGAGTCCCGAAGGCTTCAAAGTCCAACAGGTGATTCAGTTTCAGTTCAAGGCCACAAACAACGAAGCAGAATACGAGGCCATACTAGCCGAACTTCGGTTGGCCCGAAGCTTGGAAGCACAAAGGATAGTTATCTACAGTGATTCATAGTTGATAGTTAAGCAGTTATCAGGAGAGTATAAGGCTCGGGGGGCAAGAATGTCGAAGTATCTGGCTGAAGTGAAGGATAAGCTCACATACTTCACATCACACAGCTGTCAGGGAGTTGATCGGTCAGATAATACGGTAGCGGATGCCCTAGCCAGGTTGGCAACCACCGAAGCAAGCTCCTTCAACAGATCAGTGTATCTGGAAGTCTTAGAATGGCCAAACGTACCAAAGACAGATGTGCTAGCTTTGGATTGGCTCGACTGCTGGCTCACACCATATATCGCGTATCTGGTAGAGGGGGTTCTACCTTCAGATAGGATCCTGGCAAGAAAAATCAGGCACAGGAGTTCGAATTTTGTCCTTATTGACGGAGACCTATACCGAAGGGCCTTTAGCTCCCCACTGCTCAAGTGCTTAACTCCATCTGAAGCAGAATATACACTTCGGGAAGTATTTGAAGGAATTTGTGGGGATCACATGGGGGCCAAGTCACTGGCGCATAAGATTTTGAGGTAGGGGTACTATTGGCCGACTATTTATACGGAGGCTAAAGAATTCGTCAAAAAGTGTCCCAAGTGTCTGCTGAATGGCACCTTCCCACACCAGCCTCTTGAAGAACTGTACTCGGTCTTGTCCCCAATCCCCTTTGCTGTATGGGGAATCGATATCCCGGGCCCCCTACCGAAGGCCAAGGGGCAAGCCAGTTTCGTGATCGTTGCTATCGACTATATGACGAAGTGGGTCGAAGCTAAGCCTCTACAGAAAATCACAGAGCAAGAATGCCTAAAGTTCTTCAAGGATGGAGTTGTTTACCGCTTCGGCATCCCGATGGTAGTGGTTTTCGATAATGGCAGACAGTTTGTGGGGTTAAAGTTCGAAGGTTTTCTGAAAGAGTTAGGAATTCAGCATCGCAGGACCTCAGTCGCCCATCCTCAATCGAATGGCTAAGTGGAAGTCACCAACCGAACCCTACTCAACGGGATTAAAAGGCGTCTAGACGAGCTAAAGGATCGGTGGCCAGAAGAGTTGCTCAGTGTTTTGTGGGCTTATCGGACTACGCCGAGAACGACCACAAGTGATTCTCCATTCAAATTGGCGTATGGAACTGATGCACTCATACCGATGGAGATCGGTTCTCCTACCCTTCGGGTCAGTAAGTACAAAGAATTATACAACGATGAAGGCTTAAAAATAAATTTGGATATGTTGGAAGAAGTTCAAGACTCAGCTCTGATAAGGTTGGAGATCTAACAGCAGAGAACAGCCCGACACTATAATCAGAAGGTGAAGCGGATGAGGTTTGAAGTGGGTGATTTGGTCCTCCGGGTGTCGAAGGCATCAACCCCCTAGAACACCGGCAAACTGATGCCTAACTGGGAGGAACCTTATGAGGTGGTAGAGGTGTCAAAGCCAGGTACATACCGGCTTCGAGCAATGGATGGTTCAGAAGTAAAGAATACATGGCATGTTGGGAGACTTAGAAAATTTTACCAGTAATAGTTATGTCATTCTTTTCTTTATCCATGTAACCATTTCAAACTTAAATGAAATAAATGGAAGTTTTCTTCGGAAATGTTTAACTTCATCTATGTTCATATGACTTTTGGTACTCGATCAGATAAACATCGGGCTTAAAACCAATCAGAACGAGGAAGACGACATAACTGATCGGTAAAAGTCGCGGGTATAACTGATCGAGAAAATAATAATTTTTTTAATCAGACAAACTTCGAGCATAATCCGATCAGAAGGTTCGGGAAGATATAACTGATCGAGATAAGTCACGAGTGTAACTGATCGCAAAAATTTACAAACAAAAACTTTTCGTATTTCATATCTACAAATTTTTACAAACCCCGATCGTCTAAGATTCGGGTAAATTTGAAATAAAGAAAGAAAATAAAAGTTACAAAATTTTAAGTCCTAAAAGAAGCTATTCAGGAGGAGGGTCATCCCCAGCTTCGGACTCTTTATCCGACGAGTCGAGAAGGGAGGCATCGAGCCCAGCGGCCATCAGCTTCGCCCTAGCCTTTTCCCGATAAGTCTCGTACCCTTCACCGAATTGGGCCATGACTTTATCGTTTAAGGCATCAGATTCTTTGAATTTAGCAATTACAATCTGCTTGGCCTCGACGAGTTCTCATTTTAAGGCGATGACTTCAGCTGTCAAGGAATTTTTCTCCCGCATCACATGCATCATTTTGTCATGCATCTCAGAGAATTTCTCAGTAATAGCATCGATCGCCTTCTCCCGATCCTTAACCTTGCCGAACAAATGATCCCTCTCCTCCAAGAGCCTTTTGGCATGACCTTCTAGGCCGACGAATTCCTGCTGAATCAGCGAGCATTATTCCTTGAGTCCGTCGGCTTGGCGTTCGGCCTGGGTTTCCTTATTCCAAGTCTCGACGTGGAGATCCCGTTCCTTATTCAAATCTGAGGTCAGACCCCGAACCTCAGCTTCAAGCAGCAGCACATCCGTTCCCAGCTGAGCCTCCTTTTTAGTGGTTCGGGCGAGAGGAGGGATGGCCCGATCAAGAATGGCGTTGGCCTGCAACAAACACATACATCAGCTATGGGAATCAAAGCATAAGTTTACAAGAACAAGATAAGTAACCACAGAATTACCTAGCACTGAGCCCGAACGTAGGCCACCAGGTACTCTTCGGAAGAGAATCCCTTGAACCGTTCGTCATCACCCGAAGGCTTGAAATGATCGAACAGGTTGAATGGAAAAACTTTCGCAGGACTCTTCGGCCAACAAGTGGTCGGCGTTCCTTGAGAAGTACTCGCCCTGGAAGTGGGAGTGGCGGCGGGTAGGGGATCAACCTCAACAACTTGCTGTTCGGGATGTGGTTGCTCAGGGTCTTTGATGAGTCATGGCTTCTTGGGCCAGGGCTCGAGAGGAACCTCTTCGGTATCCTCTGAATCCTCAATCACCACGACCTGAGCGACCTGAGCGGGGGGAGGAGTCGGGTTTGGAGGAACCACGGTAATGGGTTTGGAGGGAGCTTTGGCGGAAGGCTTCTTGGTTTTCTTTAATAGAGCCGCCTTCTCCGCCCGACTCATCTTCAGAAGATTCTTGGTGGTGGGTTTAGCAGAAGAAGTCGGAGGGGCTGGGCCCGAAGTAGAATCGGTTCAACTATCGGGATGGTTTCTTCCTCAGTCATCTCGTCGGAGATTGGAAGGCAGATCGGTTCGATGGTGATGGGAAGAGGAGTAAAAGATTCCGCGGCCCCTTCGGGCTTGAAAATTGTTACTACACAGAAGAGAATGAGTTAAGACATAAAATATCAGAGGATAAAGAAGGGAAATCAAGGGGGTGATTGATCGGTCAGAAGAGAGATACTTACAGCCGTGTTTGTATAAACTGTTGGGCTTCGGCACAGAAATGCACAGCGGAAATTAAAATTTTAAAGCAATTTTCGAAACCCTAAAACAGGATCCATGCGAAAAATCAATTAATTCAGAGGTTTAGAGATTATACCAGATATGAAAAAAATGAGAATCTGAAACCGATTGCGCCTCGAATCTCCAACGCAATAGAAACCGATTGCGCCTCTACGGTATCCACACGAATGCCGCACGAACCGTCGAACGATTCTGCAATAAGAAGGACTTGCGGTACTAGCCACCAAAAGGAATGGATTTTCTGAAACTGTTTTCTCTCTAGTCTCTCTCTAAGAACAGCTAGGGTTTTTCAATTATGATATATCCCTAAGTAGATGCTATATATCATATATATAGTAGTTAAAAGGAATTAATCAAATCAAAACCTAATTTCATAAAATCCGAATTTATATATATATATATATATATATATATATATATCTTAATTAAGTCTTACTTAATTAATATACATATATACAAATTATCCTTTTAATTTAAATTCGTGATTTAAATACTATTAATCATATTAATATATTTAAATCCTTAAAATTTAAATTAATTCCCTTTTAAATAATGTTCTATGTGTGTGACCCTATAAGTTATTATTACGTCGACAATAATTTTAAAATCATATTATAAAATTATAAACAGTGAGCGGCATCTAATAATGCATCACTGCTACCCAAGTAATAATAAGATCGATGATTCGATGCAACCTTTTTGTGACCAATGTTTCAATGTAATTTAATCCTTTTAATCTTAATATCCTAGATTAAACTCGAGTCATGGAATGTGTCATACTCTTCATAATTTAATCTGAGTTTTCTTGATCAATGAGTAGACTATATGAAACAAATCTCTATTTGAATATATTACCAGTATATTAACAGTATCATCATATATTACCAGAACACACATACAACGGAATATCATATATTCAATTTTATATAGGTAAACATGCATCATCATATATCATATATATAGAATACAATTAAAACACGTAATCTGAATTAATCTTTTCGCGAGTATAAATTGTAGATATCAAATGGAAAACAACAACAACACAAATAGTCTTTCATTACGAACAGTCCTTGAAAAGGACAAGCTAAGTGGAATTAATTTCCTTGACTGGCATAGGAACTTGAGGATTGTCCTCAAACAAGAGTGTAAGCTATATGTCCTTGATGGGCCCATTCCTGCAGCATCAGCTGTCACTGCACCACGTGCGGAGAACAATGCTTACAAGAAGCATCAAGATGATGCTCTGGATGTGAGTTGTGTCATGCTAGCAACCATGAACACTGAGCTTCAGAAGCAACATGAGTTGATGGATGCTTATGAGATGATCGAGCATCTCAAGAAATTGTTCGAAGGGCATGCTCGACAGGAGAGGTATGATACAAGCAAGGCGTTTTATCACTGCAAAATGGGTGAACGTGATCCAGTTGGTCCACATGTGCTGAAAATGATTGGGTATATTGAGTACCTTGATAGGTTGGGTTTTCCAATCACTCCGGAAGCCCAAACTGACCTTGTTTTGCAATCTTTGAACAGCAGCTACTCTCAATTTGTTATGAACTATCTTATGAATGAAATTGAGAAACCCCTTACTGAGTTGTTGAGCATGTTAAGAACTACCGAGAACAACATGAAAAAGGCAGGACCCGCTCCCATAATGATGGTACAAAAGGAGAATGCTAAGGGAAATTGGAAAGGCAAGAAGAAGATAGGATCTAAATGTTTTGCCAAACCCAATTCCAAAACCGAACAGGCTTTAAAAACTAAAGGTGGGGTGGCTAAAGAAGGTGAATGTCACTTCTGTGGAAAACCTGGACACTGAAAAAGGAACTGTCATGCTTATCTGGAAGAAGTGAAGAAAAGAAAAGGAATTACGACTTCTGATTCAGGTATATATGTTATAGAAGTCAACTTGTCTACTTCTACATCATGGGTATTGGATACTGGATGTGGTTCTCACATTTGTGTTAATGAGCAGGGACTCCGAAGGAGTACAACTTTGGCGAAAGGAGAGGTTGACCTACGAGTTGGAAATAGAGAAAAAGTTGCTGCACTGGCCGTAGGAACTTATTATTTATCTTTACCCACTGGGCTAGTTTTAAAATTAGAAGATTGTTATTTTGTGCCTGCTATAAGCAAAAACATTATTTCTGTTTCTTGTTTGGACAAGAAAGGTTTTTCATTTATAATAAAGAACAATCGTTGTTTGTTTTACTTAAATGATATTTGTTATAGTGTTGCACAATTGTTTAACGGTCTCTATATTCTTGATTTAGAAATGCCTATCTATAACAGAAATTCAAAACAATTTAAATCAAATGATTCAAATCCGACTTATCTCTAGCACTGTCGTTTAGGCCATATAAATGAGAAACGCATATCCAAACTCCATAAAGATGGGTTCTTGGATTCATTTGATTTTGAATCATATAAGAAATGCGAGTCTTGTTTATTAGGCAAGATGACTAAAGCCCCTTTCACTGGACACAGTGAACGGGCTAGCGATGTATTAGGACTTATACATAATGATGTATGTGGACCCATGAGTTCGTTAGCAAGAGGTAGGTTTTATTACTTCATTACATTTACTGACGACTTTAGTAGATATGGATGTGTATCTTATGAGACACAAATCCGAATCCTTTGAAAAGTTCAAGGAATTCAATAATGAAGTTCAAAACCAATTTGGCAAGAGCATAAAGCCCTTCGATCCGATCGAGGAGGTGAATACTTAAGCCAAGACTTTGATGACCTTCTAAAGGAGTGTGGTATTATATCACAGCTCACTCCACTTGGAACACCGCAATGGAATGGTGTATCTAAGAGGAGGAATCGAACCTTGTTGGACATGGTACTATCAATGATGAGTCATGCATATCTTCCAATAAGCTTCTGGGGTCATGCCCTAGAGACAGATGCATTCACACTTAATCGTGTTCCTACAAAGACGGTTCAGAAGACACCATATGAAATGTGGACTGGGAAACGTCCTAGTATGTCGTTCATGAAGATTTGGGGTTGCGAGGCGTTCGTAAAACGTCTGGATTCTGACAAGCTCGGACCCAAATCTGACAAATGTAATTTTGTGGGATACCCAAAGGAAACAAAAGGGTATTATTTCTACAAACCTTCTGAGAACAAAGTGGTTGTTGCTCGAACTGATATTTTTCTAGAAAGAGAATTTGTCTCTAAAGGAAACAATGGGAGGAAAGTAGAACTCGAAGAAATTCGAGAACCACAAAATATCATTGAACCTGAGTTGGAACATGAGCAGGAACCACAAGAAATTGTGGAAAGTGAACCTGCTCAAATTACACAAGTCATTCGTAGATCTGGTAGGACATGCCAAGAGCCTGAGAGATATTATGGATATCTTGTGACTCAAAACGGCGATGTGATGCTCATAGATCAAGATGAGCCTGCTTCCTACCAAGAAGCTATAAATGGACCAGATTCTGAGAAATGGCTTGAAGCCATGAAATCTAAGATGGACTCCATGTATACTAACCAAGTATGGACTCTGGTTGATCCACCCGAAGGGGTAAAACCAATCGGGTGCAAGTGGGTTTTCAAGAAAAAAAACCGACATGGATGGTAATGTACAAACCTATAAAGGCCGACTGGTAGCAAAAGGTTTCAAACAAATTCAAGGTGTTGACTATGATGAAACCTTCTCTCCCAGCAATGGTTAAATCCATCAGGATCTTACTTGCTATTGCAGCTTTTTATGATTACGAAATCTGGCAGATGGATGTCAAAACTGCTTTCCTTAACAGAAATCTCTTTGAGGATGTGTATATGACACAACCTGAGGGTTTTGTCACTCCAAAGGATGCTGGAAAGGTATGTAAGCTGCAGCAATCCATTTATGGATTGAAGCAAGCCTCTCGGAGTTGGAATCTTTGATTTGATGAATCAGTCAAAGAATTTGGCTTTATTAAAAATGAAGATGAACCTTGTGTATATAAGAAGGTCAGTGGGAGTCACATTGTATTCCTAGTATTATATGTTGATGACATATTAATTATTGGGAATGGCATTCCTTCCTTACAGGCTGTAAAAACATGGTTAGGAAAATGTTTCTCCATGAAAGATTCGGGCGATGCTGCCTACATTTTAGGTATCAAGATCTATAGAGATAGATCAAGAAAAATGCTCGGCCTAAGTTAAAGTACATATATTGATAAAGTGTTGAAACGGTTCAGCATGCAAGAGGCGAAAAGAGGAAACTTACCCGTGACTCATGGTGTAAAGATCTCTAAGGCCCAATGTCCTAAATCACAAGATGATGAGGAGCGCATGAGAAAGATCCCTTATGCTTCGACAATTGGATCTATCATGTATGCAATGATATGTACTCGTCCGGATGTCTCGTATGCTTTGAGCATGACGAGCAGATACCAATCAAATCTAGGTGAAGGTCACCTGGACAACAGTCAAGAATATCCTCAAGTACCTGAAAAGGACTAAGGATTCATTCTTGGTATATGGAGGTGAAGACGAACTAGCAGTAAAGGGTTACACAGATACTAGTTTCCAGACTAACAATGATGACTATAAGTCTCAGTCAGGTTTTGTGTTTTGCCTTAATGGTGGTGCTGTTAGCTGGAAAAGTTCGAAGCAAGAGACAGTAGCTGATTCTACAACAGAGGCCGAGTATATTTCTGCTTCTAGTGCAGCCAAGGAGGCTGTATGGATTAAAAAGTTCATCACTGAACTTGGTGTTATTCCAACCATTGTTGATCCGGTTGCTCTATACTGTGATAATAATGGAGCCATTGCACAGGCTAAGGAACCCAGATCTCACCAACGATCCAAGCATATACTTAGGCGGTACCATCTCATCCGTGAAATCATTGATAGAGGAGATGTACATATAGGAAGAGTGCCAACAGATGATAATGTTGCAGATCCACTAACCAAGGCTTTGTCGCAGCAGAAGCACGACGGTCACACTAGTTCCATGGGTATTAGATACATGAGTGATTGGCTCTAGTGCAAGTGGGAGACTGTTAGAGTTTATGCCCTAGAGGCCAATTATTTGATATAATTACTTAATGTTTTGATATTATATTTGATTGAATAAATATATGATTTTATTATGGTTTTATTTACTGCATAATATAATTGTTAACATAATAAAATTCCTTAGAATAGTGATACAAATTATATAGTTTCAAGTATGTGACTTGAACATGAGATTATATATTACCATTAGTATCAGTGTTCTTAAATGTCCCTAATCAAGTATCATTGTTGATGGGACAACAATGATGCATTGAGACTAGTATGTGGATTGACTGATGACCAAATCTCATTGGTCATAAATATATGAGATATTAAGTCAATGCATAGGTACATGTTAGAGAACGATGTACTGGACAGACCCGCTATGAGAATTATATATGGAGCATTATACGAAGTGTCATTAACAATTCTCATAGTGACAATGATGTAATGGTCCTCCGACCTGAAATCGCTATATTACTACATGAGAATTTATGTACTTTGATATCATCAAATGTCACCTTTAATAGGGTGGACTATAAAGGTGATTATTGGGTTCATCATTAATTGTGTGAGAAATATGAGTGATCTAGATGGAATTTAACCATCCTATATATTATGGCTGATATCCATAGGCCTCTTGATTGAGTAGGACTATGAAATGCATGGCCATGCTCAAATAGTGATTTGTTTCATATAGTCTACTCATTGAGAGGCCTATGGATATCACCCATAATATATAGGATGGTTAAATTCCATCTAGATCACTCATATTTCTCACACGATTAATGATGAACCCAATAATCACCTTTATAGTCCACCCTATTAAAGGTGACATTTGATGACATCAAAGTACATAAATTCTCGTGTAGTAATATAGCGATTTCAGGTCGGAGGACCATTACATCATTGTCACTATGAGAATTGCTAATGACACTTCGCATAATGCTCCATATAGAATTCTCATGGTGGGTCTGTCCAGTACATCGTTCTCTAACATGTACCTATGCATTGACATAATATCTCATATATTTATGACCAATGAGATTTGGTCATCAGTCAATCCACATATTAGTCTCAATGCATCATTGTTGTCCCATCAACAATGATACTCGACTAGGGACATTTAATAACACTGATACTAATGGTAATATATAATCTCATGTTTAAGTCACATACTTGAAACTATATAATTTGTATCACTATTCTAAGGAATTTATTATGTTAACAATTATATTACACAGTAAATAAAACCATAATAAAATCATATATTTATTCAATCAAATATAATATCAAAACGTTAAGCAATTATATCAAATAATTGGCCTCTAGGGCATAAACTCTAACATAAACAGGCTTCACTGGACAGAACTGCCAGACTCTACTTAGTTTTGCTCCATTTCTTATAAAAAGCCTTGAAGGCATCGACTCGGTCCTTCGGGAACTTGGACACTTTGGCTATGGAGTCCTCAGGATGGGCCCAATGAGGGAGAAGTTGGAGATCGGTTCCCCTGACGAAGAACCATTTTTCGTGCCACCCCTTGTTCTTGAGGGGGTTTTGATGAGGACGAGCATGTTGGCCCGTTTGTTTAGTTATCGGAGGCCGGGTTCTTTCGACCCGGTGATTGTGAATAAGGCGAAAAAGAAGTCGAGACCAGGAGTGATCCCAATCTCTTGACATAATGCAATAAAAGAAACTAAATGAATGTACGAGTTCGGCACGCATCCAATTTCTTGTTAATCCTTGGGCAGATTAATTCTTCAGTCTTCAATATTTCATCTATTTTTTGGTGCAACCTCACAATAATTTGATCATGTATCTCAGCTAGCATGTGTAACACCGGCATATATCTCGCCTTTATGATCCATGCATTGAAGCACTCAGACATGTTATTATCCACACTGTTACTCTTTGAGTGAGTCTAAAAGATTGCCTTGGACCAAATCTTGGGATCTTGCTCTGCCAGTTTGTCATGTTCTGGAATTGATACCCTTTTAACCTCTGTCATTGCCCTTTTGTGTGCTACAATATGAGTTGTCATGGCTGCCACACAAAAAGTTGTTTTGAGAGCTTGGGAAGGATACTTTTTCCTCCAATTTGTATATATGTGCCTTGCACAGTTTCTATGCTTTGTATGAAGAAGAAGATCTTCAATATCTCCTTTCAACCCCTAAAAATATCAACTATTAGATAAATTTATATGACCACAATTTCAAAAATAAATAATGATGTGAATTGTAATTATTACCAAATATTAAAAAAGATGCTAACATTTTGTTGGTCAGATATTAAAGTCAGCCCATAGCCATCTCCCAACGTAAGATCAGACACCAACAACTACATGAACCAATCCAACTGTCATAATTCTCACTCTCCACAACCCCCATAGCTATAGGAAACATCTGATTGTTTCCATCCCTGCTAACTGCAGATAGAAGCTGTCCACCACAAATTGTTTTTAGAAAACAGACATCCAAGCTAATAACAGGCCTACATCCACCTTTCCAAGCCTTTTTAAAAGCATTATAACAAATATAAAATCTCTTAAATCTGTACACATCTTCAAGATTCAATCTTGTTGTTTTTATGTCAACTGTGTTATTCTTATTACTCTTCACTATCTCAGCCCCAAAGTCTCACACCCTTATATAATGATCCTGTAGTAGCCCTGAATCTGGGCCCCAAATCGCCGCGGACTCGGTACACTATTTCTATCACTATTTGCGGAAGATATAAACATAAATTGTTTATACAGTACATTACACACTATTCCCCAAGGTCGAGTAACCTTAACTTAATACACATTTCATAAAATATCTATTACACAACAATATTTATCAAATACACTATTACAAACTAGCTGCACTTTATATCCCAAGCTGAACTTGGCCTTAATCTTTTCCTGTATATGAACGCATTTGCTTTACCTGCAATGTTTTATCATGATATAGCAAAGGTGAGCATGAAAGTTGCCCAGCAAGTTTATATACAACAATATAATGATATATCATGATTGAAGAGTATGAATAATAAGCTTGCTATAATTCATCAATATAATTGAGAACTAGCACGAATAAATTTTGACTGAACAAGTATTTTACATGAACAAACATTTCTGAACCAAGTGGTAATGAAGGTAATCAGCCTTTCATACCTGACTTATACATGCAAGATGTACAGAATACAATTTTTGTGGCAATCAGCACTGAGTAACCATAAGCTTGAAGAAACTACTCTTATTAGAGTTAAGTAAAAGAAAACTTGCCTGAACCGTTGATTACCGCAACGCAATTTAATGTAATCTCTCACGAAAGACCTATCAGTTATAAGATTGATCTTTTAATCAGTATAACATACTTTATTCCATAATACTATCTAATACTTAATCAAATATTAGATAACAACTTAACACATCAATATTATTATCATCCTTTGATAATTATTCAATCACTATATCATATCCTTTATGATTTAACACTCGCTTTTCATATCATAAATTATTCATTAACATGTAATAAGACAAACACTAATCCAGCACCCTGGATTCTATATCTAACAACCAAACTTATAATTCAGCAACTTGAATTCCAAATCCATCAATTTAAACCTCAATCCAGCAAACCGGATTCAACACATTTTCAATTCAGCAAACTGTATTCTATATCCGTGTCACGAAAATACCAAATCAGTGAATTATTCTCCTATCCTTTGGTCAAACATATATACATGTATTTCATGCATAAAAAGTATTTTTCCATAATTTTCCAACTTCCTTTGGTATTTTTCAAAGATTAATTTCTAGTGCGTAGCTTAAGAAATCAGTTACCTCGTGCTTAACTCGAGTAATGCCCATCTTTTGGCATAACCTTATATATGTTAACGTGATACTCCATTTTAAATTTCGTGGCAATCGGAGTTGTAGAACTCCGTTTATAGCGATTTCCGTCAGAAAATCACAAAAATTGTAATGGTCATAACTTGGTCGTTTTAACTCGGAATTAGCTCATTTTTGGACACGAGCTACATAATACCATATATTTTCATTTTCCAAAAGCCTGAAATTTTTCTCAATAAATAAATGTCCGAAACAGCCCCGAAAAATTTTGGGCAGAAACTTTTTACACTTTGGCAGTTTTGGAGTCCTTCACCAAAATTTAAATAAAACAAAATATGTAACTCCGATTAATGATCCGTCACTTTTTTTGGATTCTTATCTTTCCGAACTACAATTTTCATATACTACAATCCATATTTGGACATGTTAAGCTCCCGGAATTTAGCCCGGAAGTGGCTGTTACAAAACTGTCCTTTTAACAGTTTTCTTAACTTTGAGTAGTTTGGGAGAAATCCCATAACTTGGTCATTTTTCAACCTATTTGAGTAATTCCAAATGTATTTTACCCTTAACACATATATCTAGCTCCACAAACTGACCACCCTCGAAAATTCAAAGTAGAATGAGAGATAAGGTCATTTCCGTATCACACTTGGTTTTCTCAAAAATCTAATTTTCAACTTTTTATGTTTTGTATGAAAACTTTTATATCCTTATGATATACTCAACTTAAATCATCATCACTCATCATGACACAAACTAATATCAAATATATTCATGGATATATCATGATCCATGATCCAATACCTCAAATAACCACCAAACACAAAATAAACACAACCAAGGCTAGAAAAATTAGGTTTTTCTTACCTTTGAAAAACACAACTTATATTTCTTAATTTAAAACCAACTTTTGATCCACAAAAGGGAAAAACACTTTATGAACATAAGAATCTTAGGTTTTAAAGAACATATTTTCACAAAAATCATAATTTCAACCATAACAAAACACTTTTTAAAAGTTTAACTTTTTCGGAAAATTTTCATTTTTCAATTCCTTTTGATTTCCACCAAATCAACCCCCATTATGGGTAGATCCAAACAATAAACACTCATCAATATGTATATACATGGCTTTTGAGTTTAAAAACAAAGTTTCTTATTTCCTCAAACAAGCATCAAACAAAATCAAAGCTAAGAGAAAAATCATGTTTTCTATCTTTTGAAAAACCTAGCTTCCAATCCACACTTTGGATCTAAGTTTTGATCTACAAAAGAGTTGGATCTACATATTAAACACTTATATACACATAGATCTAAGGTTTTAAGCCTCAAGATCACAACTTGAAGTTGTCAAAAATCAAATCAATCTACCAATGAACTTTAGCCTACACAAATATAAATTTTTGTTATACCTTAGCTTGATTTCCTTTCTCTCCTTCAAAGATGTAGATGGATCTTGATTGTATAAAAATCAAAATCTCCTCTCCCCCTCTTCTCTTAGAGTGGCCGAACCCTCACTCTCTCTCCCTTTCTCTAGTTCTTATCAACTTGGAAGGATAAAGAGATGAAAGAAAAAATATAAGCTAGACTTTACTTTAGAAAACTTGATATATCACAAGCTCCTTCTCTTCTTTTTTTTTTCTAGCAATATCCGGCCATATGGCCTTCATTCTCCTACTAATCCTCCACTCATTCACTCTCTTTTTGTCTCCCATTAAACCACCAAGCTTTACTTGAAAGAAATGCTAATGTGTTGGACAATAAAAAAATGACACATAGGGGGAGTTGTTAGTAGTTGGTCACCAACTAAAGTGAACCATTAATACAACATTCATTCCCCCCCCCCTTATTCCTTCCCTCTTGGCCGGCCATGTGCCTTAATAATTCTCCCAATTTTCTTTCTATTTTATCTCTTATTTGATTTAACAAATGTCCAAAAATTCCTCTCCCACTTAGGCTAAAAATTGAGTCATTCCTTTAATGTATTGCTTGGCCTCTAACGAATTTCATTCACCAATACTTGGGCTATAAAATATACATAATCATCTACCTTAAATTCTCATCCAACCCAATTCATTTAATTAGGGTTTTCACTTCTCCATTAAAACACCAATCCTTGCTCATGAACATTTATTTCCTTAACCCAATTAGACTTGCTATAATTAGGTTATAAAATTAATCATTTGAGATGTATAAAATAAATCTCCTAGAATTTGTAAGTATTCTAAATACCAAAATTCTCTTTTTCCATAACCCTTAAGTTATGAAATCCTTCATTCCTAATATATAATTAGGGTTACACTAGTTTCTTTTGTTTGTTTATATAATAAACAAATATACACCATCACAGAATGTTCATATTCATTACTCACATAACTATTAATCCTTAGGATTTTATACATAGCATTAGAGTTTCTAATTTAGCAATTAGGGTTATCTCTAATATATTATCAAAATACATAAGCCATCATATTTAGCCTTTGATTTCCCAAATTAGGGTTTCAAATTCTCGAAACTGAAACTAGGGTTTCTGAGCGTACCGTTAGGGTTTCTAACAATTCGTTAGATTTTTCTAACTTAATAAACGTATGATTAACATAACTTTAGGGTTTTCTAAAGTTATAACTTATCTGATCAATCCTTGATCTCAAATCATTACGGTTCACATATGTAACCAAATATACCGACTAGTATTCACTTCGATACTTATCTCTGAACATTCTTCAAAAGAATTTTAAAATCTACCATAATCCTATACCTCATTACTAGACTATCACTTACAGTCTATCACATAATTCAAGTTTTGTTCAAAACGTTTGAAATTCTTAAAATTTCATTACATAACTGCCAATTCCATACACTTCTTTCCTGTCTAGATCTATTATTTGACCTTAAATCAATCATTTAAGATTTTCATAAATTCTCCAAATTCTTGGGTTGTCACATTCACCCCTCCTTCTAAGAATTTCGTCCCCGAAATTCACCTTACACCTTACACCGTGCACCTTACACCATTCACACATATCACATGCTACCCAATACACCACTCACAAGGGTAAAAATTTTAAAACTGTACTGAGAAATCGTAGACTATTTGTTTTTCGTTTTCGCAAAGGTTTTATGGAAATTCATCCGCAAACCGTCATAACTTACGGACACAAAGAGTGATCAGCCCGATATGCCCTGTACTGGCCAAGTACTGATTTTATCTGTTTTCCCAACACTGCCAAAGGCATAAAAATTCTATCTCAGTCTTATTTGATTCTGCAGCAAAACAATTTGGTACGAAAAATTTCTTTCAATAAACACTTGGAGTTTTTTTTTTAAAAAAACATTTTTTTTGAGAATGACGTCATGATGTCGCACTGTATTTACAGTCCGTTGAGGATTCTGTCATTTGGTGATTTTATCATGCTACATCATACCATAATGGAATAGTGACTTTAAGTCAAATTCACACTAAGTAATACTGCATTGATGACTCCATCATTTTTATCATCTCTGCACCAGGTCACATGGTACATAAGTGATAAATAAAAATAATTTTTTTTTAAAAGGCACATAGTGCGTATTTAACTTGATGTCAAAAATTTGAGGTTTAGCATAGATAGGGGTTTAGGAAAACCTAATTCTCCACTAATGATCATATGCTTAACAATCTATCTGTTCCTATTATCCTCAACACTCCATTCACACATAACTATACCCAATTCATAAAATCACACTTATGAGTCCATAAATTGCCACAATCATATGAGTTCACGAACTTTTCTAGACAGACCTTTGGCGTCCATTCGCTGAGGGGTTCATAAACATTTCATATAACTATGCGTCAAGTATGTCACATAAATATGAGTTCTAAGAACTCGTACTTAATCTTATATCCTCTACCTATGACCTATCTATCTGTTATACACATGAGAAAGGAATCATCCTCTTAACACGCATATAGCAAATAGCGCGACACAACATTTCAATGATTATCAGTGCCAGAAACTAAGTGGTTGTCAAACCAAACTCGGCCACTAATCAATATAGGAAGATAAGTGAACAATTCCCCGCCCATACAAAGAATTGGTTAACCTAACCACTACATCGACCAAGAAGCTAAGTGATTCTAAAACCAAGTACAAATTCCCCGCCCATACAAGGAATCATACAACTCAGCTGCCGACAAGAGTCCTCAATTGAATCCCCACCTAATACTTAACCCCCTTTTTCAATACGAATTCAATTCGTATTCATAATCCATAACTCTTTCATGAGTTTTCATAGTACAATTTCTTAGTACAACTTACACACAGCATCTTGCTGTAAACTTTTCAATCATAAGATTGATTCTTTCTGACTGTCATAACCTTATCAGATCATGGGGTGATCTTATCATATATATTACGATTTATTTCTATGCCTATGATCGTTTTGTTTTACGATCTTCTATTCCTACACTTTCAGTCTTTTAGACTCGATCTATTCACCATTACTGTTCAACTTTATTATCAGAGTTAGGGAACTCTGTGTCTTTACACTCACCGAGATTCATCTTTGAATATTACCGACCAACTAACTCTATTTGAGTTAGTCGTATCCTAATCACTGCGGTTATTGGTCTCAGGTATTCCTACCTAAGCTTCATAACCAACAGCTCTGATACCAACTGTAGTAGCCCCGAATCCGGGCCCCAAGTCGTCGCGGACTCGGTACGCTATTTCTATCACTATTTGCGGAAGATATAAACATAAATTGTTTATACAGTACATTACACACTATTTCCCAAGGTCGAGTAACCTTAACTTAATACACATTTCATAAAATATCTATTACACAACAATATTTATCAAATACACTATTACAAACTAGCTGCACTTTATATCCCAAGCTGAACTTGGCCTTAATCTTTTCCTGTATATGAACGCATTTGCTTTACCTGCATTGTTTTATCATGATATAGCAAGGGTGAGCATGAAAGTTGCCCAGCAAGTTTATATACAACAATATAACGATATATCATGATTGAAGAGTATGAATAATAAGCTTGCTATAATTCATCAATATAATTGAGAACTAGCACGAACAAATTTTGACTGAACAAGTATTTTACATGAACAAACATTTCTGAACCAACTGGTAATGAAGGTGATCAGCCTTTCATACCTGACTTATACATGCAAGATGTACAGAATACAATTTTTGTGGCAATCAGCAATGATTAACCATAAGCTTGAAGAAACTACTCTTATTAGAGTTAAGTAAAAGAAAACTTGTCTGAACCGTTGATTACCGCAACGCAATTTAATTTAATATCTCACGAAAGACCTATCAGTTATAAGATTGATCTTTTAATCAGTATAACATACTTTATTCCATAATACTATCTAATACTTAATCAAATATTAGATAACAACTTAACACATCAATATTATTATCATCCTTTGATAATTATTCAATTACTATATCATATCCCTTATGATTTAACACTCGCTTTTCATATCATAAATTATTCATTAACATGTAATAAGACAAACACTAATCCAGCACCCTAGATTCTATATCTAACAACCAAATTTATAATTCAGCAACTTGAATTCCAAATCCATCAATTTAAACCTCAATCCAGCAAACCGGATTTAACACATTTTCAATTTAGCAAACTGTATTCTATATCCGTGTCACGAAAATACCAAATCAGTGAATTATTCTCCTATCCTTTGGTCAAACATATATACATGTATTTCATGCATAAAAAATATTTTTCCATAATTTTCCAACTTCCTTTGGTATTTTTCAAAGATTAATTTCTAGTGCGTAGCTTAAGAAATTAGCTACCTCGTTCTTAACTCCAGTAATGCCCATTTTTTGGCATAACCTTATATATGTTAACGTGATACTCCATTTTAAATTTCGTGGCAATCGGAGTTGTAGAACTCCGTTTATAGCGATTTCCGTCGGAAAATCACAAAAATTGTAATAGTCATAACTTGGTCGTTTTAACTCGGAATTAGCTCATTTTTGGACACGAGCTACATAATACCATATATTTTAATTTTACAAAAGCCTGGAATTTTTCTAATTAAATAAATGTCCGAAACAGCCCCCGGAAAATTTGGGCAGAAACTTTTTGCACTTTGGCAGTTTTGGAGTCCTTCACCAAAACTTAAATAAAACGAAATCTGTAACTCCGATTAATGATCCGTCACTTTTGTTGGATTCATATCTTTCCGAAATATAATTTTCATATATCACAATCCATATTTGGACATGTTAAGCACCCGGAATTTAGCCCGTAAGTGGCTGTTACAAAACTGTCCTTTTAACAGTTTTCTTAACTTTGAGTTGTTTGGGAGAAATCCCATAACTTGGTCATTTTTTAACCTATTTGAGTAATTCAAAAGGGATTTTACCCTCAACACATATATCTAGCTCCACAAACTGACCACCCTCGAAAATTCAAAGTAGAATGAGAAATAAGGTCATTTCCGTATCACACTTGGTTTTCTCAAAAATCTAATTTTCAACTTTTTATGTTTTGTATGAAAACTTTTATATCCTTATGATATACTCAACTTAAATCATCATCACTCATCATGACACAAACTAATATCAAATATATTCATGGATATATCATGATCCATGATCCAATACCTCAAATAACCACCAAACACAAAATAAACACAACCAAGGCTTGAAAAATTAGGTTTTTCTTACCTTTGAAAAACACAACTTATATTTCTTAATTTAAAACCAACTTTTGATCCACAAAAGGGAAAAAACACTTTATGAACATAAGAATCTTAGGTTTTAAAGTTCATAGTTTCAAAAAAATCATAAGTTCAACCATAACAAAACACTTTTTAAAAGTTTAACTTTTTCGGAAAATTTTCATTTTTCAATTCCTTTTGATTTCCACCAAATCAACCCCCATTATGGGTAGATCAAAACAATAAACACTCATCAACATGTATATACATGGCTTTTGAGTTTAAAAACAAAGTTTCTTATTTCCTCAAACAAGCATCAAACAAAATCAAAGCTAAGAGAAAAATCATGTTTTCTATCTTTTAAAAAACCTAGCTTCCAATCCACACTTTGGATCTAACTTTTGATCTACAAAAGAGTTGGATCTACATATTAAACACTTATATACACATAGATCTAAGGTTTTAAGCCTCAAGATCACAACTTCAAGTTGTCAAAAATCAAATCAATCTACCAATTAACTTTAGCCTACACAAATATAAATTTTTGTTATACCTTAGCTTGATTTCCTTTCTCTCCTTCAAAGATGTAGATGGATCTTGATTGTATAAAAATCAAAATCTCCTCTCCCCCTCTTCTCTTAGAGTGGCCGAACCCTCACTCTCACTCTCTCTCCCTTTCTCTAGTTCTTATCAACTTGGAAGGATAAAGAGATGAAAGAAAAAATATAAGCTAGACTTTACTTTAGAAAACTTGATATATCACAAGCTCCTTCTCTTCTTTTTTTTTTCTAGCAATATCCGGCCATATGGCCTTCATTCTCCTACTAATCCTCCACTCATTCACTCTCTTTTTGTCTCCCATTAAACCACCAAGCTTTACTTGAAAGAAATGCTAATGTGTTGGACAATAAAAAAATGACACATAGGGGGAGTTGTTAGTAGTTGGTCACCAACTAAAGTGAACCATTAATACAACATTCATTCCCCCCCCCCTTATTCCTTCCCTCTTGACCGGCCATGTGCCTTAATAATGCTCCCAATTTGCTTTCTATTTTATCTCTTATTTAATTTAACAAATGTCCAAAAATTCCTCTCCCACTTAGGCTAAAAATTGTGTCATTCCTTTAATGTATTGCTTGGCCTCTAACCAATTTCATTCACCAATACTTGGGCTATAAAATATACATAATCATCTACCTTAAATTCTCATCCAACCCAATTCATTTAATTAGGGTTTTCACTTCTCCATTAAAACACCAATCCTTGCTCATGAACATTTATTTCCTTAACCCAATTAGACTTGCTATAATTAGGTTATAAAATTAATCATTTGAGATGTATAAAATAAATCTCCTTGAATTAGTAAGTATTCTAAATACCAAAATTCTCTTTTTCCATAACCCTTCAGTTATGAAATCCTTCATTCCTAATATATAATTAGGGTTACACTAGTTTCTTTTGTTTGTTTATATAATAAACAAATATACACCATCACAGAATGTTCATATTCATTACTCATATAACTATTAATCCTTAGGATTTTATACATAGCATTAGAGTTTCTAATTTAGCAATTAGGGTTATCTCTAATATATTATCAAAATACATAAGCCATCATATTTAGCCTTTGATTTCCCAAATTAGGGTTTCAAATTCTAGAAACTGAAACTAGGGTTTCTGAGCGTATCGTTAGGGTTTCTAACAATTCGTTAGATTTTTCTAACTTAATAAACGTATGATTAACATAACTTTAGGATTTTCTAAAGTTATAACTTATCTGATCAATCCTTGATCTCAAATCATTACGGTTCACATATGTAACCAAATATACCGACTAGTATTCACTTCGATACTTATCTCTGAAAATTCTTCAAAAGAATTTTAAAATCTAACATAATCGTATACCTCATTACTAGACTATCACTTACAGTCTATCACATAATTCAATTTTTGTTCAAAACTTTTGAAATTCTTAAAATTTCATTACATAACTGCCAATTCCATACACTTCTTTCCTGTCTAGGTCAATTATTTGACCTTAAATCAATCATTTAAGATTTTCATAAATTCTCCAAATTCTTGGGTTGTCACAGATCCTTCATAACCTGTTGAATCCCCTGCAGTGCTATCTGTCTAACCCTTATGCACTTAACCTCTGTAACATCTAACTTCAGTTTCAACTTTATCTCTTCTTGCATCTCCTTTAATTTTCAGCTAGTATTCTTCCTAATCATATTCCCATAGTACTCAACCAAATACTTGACTGTAGCCAGCTTATATTTGAATATTCACTACAAGAAAAAGGTTTATCAGTGACCGCATATCAGCGACCGCAAACAATCACAGATGACTATTAGCTACCGACTACGGTCGTTGATAGTCGTCGCATAAAATCTGGTCGCTGGGATGCACATCAGCGACCACTATTAGCGACCGATATATCGGTGAACACTATGAGCTACACAAATGATAATTTCGGTCGCTAATCTGAGTCAGCATGGTCCAGGGCCAAAGATGATATGGCAGCGACCACTATCAGTGACTGTATGCGGTCGCTGATACCCTCATATGTTTATCCGTCGCTAAAACTATCAGCGACTGCATGCGGTTGCTGATATGAAAAAAAATGAAAACCAGATTTTTGCTGTTTTGCAGAATTCCCAAAAACTTGTACCTGTTTTGTACCTGCTTTATCCCAACACACATACACAACAAGATAAACAGGATACACAACAATATAAACATCTATCGTCCACCAACACATACATCAAACTAGTATATTAAATATATAAACCTTTAAAAACCAATATGATTTGAATAAATATAATAACATTTCAAAACTTGTTTAAGTAACATACAGACATCCAAAGAATGAATATACAAGTACAAGCTTATACTATAACTATAAAACTGATCTAGAGCAGGTACGTCAAGCATCATTGCCTCATTGATCACCCTATAATTAACAAAATAATTAAACAAGTTACAAATATAGTAATATGTTGATACTGGTATATATTACGACAATACATACAACAATTTAATTTTATACCTCATCGCCATCCCCATGATGTCCTGCTGCTGCTGCCGCTACTGCTTCAGCTAACTCCTCAGGACTTAAAGCCCCCAGATGCCCTCCCAGTATCTTCAGAAGATCTCGATCTCGACATATATCTCTCACACAGTCAGCTGGAGTATGAATAGATGGATGGCTCGATGACTGTGAAGATTAGGTGGAAGGGCAGCCTGAGCCACTAAAGGATGGGCATCATCGTTGTCCTTGACCTTTAATGTAGTTCTTCTTCACAACAGACGCCCTCTCCCACAACTCTTGATCAATAGGCGGACGTGGAGTGCCTTCAGGATAACGCTCATTCAATAAACGCTTATAAGTATCCTGTCATCATGTCAACAATTAAATAGTTAAAAATAAATTATGTAAGCATTGATAAACAAGATCAAGTTGTTAAAACTTATTCGCTATCTGGATACCATCAGGTAGACCATCACAGGTGGCCACATACACATCTAGCCAATGGATAGGCTGACCTTGAGACTGAGACTCCTATGCAAAAAATAGCACACTATTACTAAGTAAAAATGTGAAATATTTTCTATAATTTATAATTGTAAACATATTAAAACTTGTAAATACGTACCCTGGTAGTGATATGCTGCAACTGTGAAATACAACCGCCCTTGTATGTCCATTTAGCCTTTTCGCCATCGGGTACACCCGAGGATTTGTTGGTTGCGGCAGTCTTTCGTCTTTTCACCCAGCTCTCAGCTCTCCATTGGGCACACATCTCAGCCCATATGGACTGGGTGCACCACCAGGGACTATGCTCGTGCATGTAATCCTCTCCCTCTCCTGGATGGTCGATCTCAACATTGTGAAGGGCTTTTTGTCTTTCTTTGTTTAAATTATCCTTGGTGCGGACGACGCACTTCTGCCAGAATAATGTCTGAATCACTGAAGCCTGCGCGTCCTCCCATCTATACCTTTTCTGCAAATAAAACAACAATAATAACATTAATAAACAATTATCATTAATTAGAATATTATATTATCTGTTATAATTAAAAAAAACATACCTGGAATTCAGCCCAAACAGCATCCTTGTGGGCGATAAGTGTGCTCGCCCACGTAATCACAGGTGTAAGCCAATTCTGTAAACACAACTGTGATATGCACTTGACGATCTTATTATCTGAAAAATCACTATAGTATACAACAATTTACATCAATAAGTAGATATATTAAAGCAATTTACATCTAAAATGAAATCTAAAATGCTTATATATATATATAAATGATGCGGGACGTTCGTGCTATTCGGAGGAGGGCAAATCTGAATAAGAATCCGATCAACCAGATTAGTTGGGGCCTTGGGCACATGATTAGGTCCCCTACCCAAGCCGCACTTTTTCTGCGCTTCTTCAGACGCAATCTGTATATTACAAAAACATGACAATGATATAAACATGACAGTGATATAAACACGTATATATATGAATATAAAATGACAATAAACATGGTAGTGATATAAACATGTATATATATGAATATAAAATGACAATTAACAAAAAATGCATTTAAATAGTTAAGTACATAAACATGACAATGATATAAAAACATGTAATGCTAAACATACATTTCATTTGTTCAAGTGTCAATATCTGATTCAGAATCATCTTGTATACGTGTTACAGATTCATAACCATCATCTGCTTTAGATTCAGTGTCAGATTCAGTCAATAACTCTTTCTCCTCAGTATCAATGTCATCTGACACAAGTATTGACTCAGGAGCTAATTCATGTGGTTCATCTCCACCATCTAACTAGATTACTTCATTGTCGTCCTCCACATTTATTATAGTTTGACTATGAAGCATCTGCTCTTGGTAAATCTCCTCATCAACTACTTTACACGACTACGCGTGAGAGTATGAATTATAACTTGCCAATCTATAGGCGGTCTATCCCTTTTCCTAACAGGACTAGGATTGTAGTATACTTGTACTGTTTAAGTTGGTAAAATAAATGGTTCGTTGGAGTACACAGACCTATGGAGGTCAATATCAACGATTCCATGTCTGTCAACATGTATCCCTTTTTCTGAACAAACCAATGGCACTTGAACAAGTCAATATGACCCCCGTACATGCCCTTGTACAACAACTTTACTATTTCCTCCAACTCCCCATAAAAGGCACGACAAAGCTCATTGTAACAATCTCCTTGGACACACACTCTAGAGTTCGTTGTTCATTTACCGCGCCCATATGCATTTGTATAAAATTCACAACCATTTATTTTGTCACCATTGCGGCATACTTGGGTCCCTATCTGGTCCCATAGCTAGGACTTGTACATTAGCCGGAATCGTTAATCCCTCAGTCAAAGCCTACAAAAAACTCCATCTTATTAAATGAAGTCGTAGTTAACATGGAGTATATATATATGTAGTGCTTAAGAAATTGAACTTACTTTGTCCTTTAGCTAAAGTGCAAATTTTTTATCACAATTGATTTGAATATCTTTATTAGTTTATGCCGGGATGCTTCACTTTTAACTCGTCATCGTACTATCTATACCATTTTATAAACATTAACATATTAGAATAATTATTTTTAACTTAAAAGATAAATTATCAAGTTTACATGTGTACCTCACAAATTCGTCAATCTCCTCGCAATTGAGAAGAATGTAAGTATGTGCAGCATATAATTCTTGCTTAGAGAGGAATATATGTTTCCCTTTTCCATAAGCGCGGCCCGATAGACCAAATACTGAGAGCCGGCCATTTAGTTCAATATTTTCCCCATCATCATGTCTCGATACTCGATTGGCCTTTGTCAAGACTTCGTCCAGAAAATAGTCTGAGACAACATAGATATCTCATCGAAACTGCATGCCTCACATATCGACCCCTCGACATAAGCTCTATTCTTCACCTTCCTCTTAAGGTTTCCCATCACCCTCTCGAAAGGGTACATCCATCTATATTGAACTGGACCCCCAACACGAGCTTCATAGGGAAGATGGATTTGCAAATGCTCCATGAAGTCAAAAAAACAGGTGGGAATATTTTTTCCAGTTTACACGTGATCTCTATGATTGTTCTTCTGAAGTATAGACATGTCCTTCTCATTTAATGATTTTAAACATAAGTCTTTGAAAAAACGACTA